>AWOL01S0024947.1:1106-11620 GCA_000715115.1 Nicotiana otophora | reverse complement strand
TCCCAGGCCCACGTATTGATATCCAACAAAAGTCTTAAAACCTGAAATCCCATTCACTCACGAGTCTAGCCATACCAAACGCATCAAAATCCGACACCAATTGGTCATTCAAATTCCCGGAATCAACTCTCCAAATCCCTAGCCTCAAACTTTCAAATTACACTTCAAAAATACACCATCTAGGTGGAAGATCAGCGGGGAAACATAATTATCGAAGAAAAATAAACACAAGGAACTTACCTCAAGAATCCCCTTGAAAATCCTCTCAAAAACCTACAAAATCCGAGCTCAAAATGTTAGAAATGGTGGAAATATCGGAACCCTCACTTATATAGTTTCTGCCCAGGCCTTCCGCACCTGCGGCACATAACCCGCTTCTGCGGCCTCGCATGAGCGACAAAATGCCCACTTTTGCAGTGAACTACGCATCTGCGGCTCACACATCTGATCCTGCAGACATGCCCCTGTGTGATATCCTCTGCTTCAGCGGAGTCCAGCTCCCCTTCCTTGTTTCGCTTCTGCTGCCTTCACCCTGCATCTGCGGTCTCGCAGGTGCGGTAAAACGTTTGCACCTACGTCCCTCGGACTTCTCTCCTCTATCTACGCATTTGCGGACTTTCACCCACACCCGCGGGCTCGCATCTGCGGCTACCACTCCACAGGTGCGATTACACCAGTAGCCCACAGGCTTCAGCAACTTCTCAAATCAAATTCCAAGTCCGTTAACCACCCGAAATCAACCTGAGGCCCCAGGGACCTCAACCAAACATACTAACAAGTCTTAAAGCATCATACGAACTTAGTCGAACCCTCAAATCACCTTGAACAACATCAAAAATACGAATCGTACCCCAATTTATGTAATGATCTTTGAAATTTTCAAGTTCTACAAACGACGCCCAACTTAATATTTCCATTATGAGACTAAGTATCTCAATTCATTTCGAAATCTCTCGGGACCCGAACCAACTATCCCGATAAGTCATATAACTACTATAAAGTACAAATGGAGCAGTAAATGGGGGAACATGGCTACAACTCTAGAAAAAACCAGCCGGTAGGGGTGGGTATCGGTCGGTTCGGTTCGGTTTTGTAGAATTTCGGTTCGGTTTATTCAGTTTTTGGTTTGTGATTTTAATAAACAAAACCGAACCATATTAACTTCGGTTCGGTTCAATTTATTCATATACGATTCGGTTTTTTCGGTTTCAAGTCATGGAAAAAATAGAACGAAACAACGAAAATAGATTACTTGTTGACTGGAAAAAAATAAAAGAAATAAGAAATCCCATCACATATACTAAAAAGATAAGAATCTTTGTGCAAGATCTATGGATACACTAAAAAATAATACCAAAAACAGATTTGACAGTTCGAAAATTCTTTTACGGATTCAATGAACAATTAAACGTATTTGAATCATTGTATATTTAGCTTTCCCTCTTTGCTATTATATTGCTCATGTTGTTGTATAATGTCTTATGAAATGACGGTCTGACAACATAAAAACATTACACCTTAATATAGATAAAGAAAAAAAATCCAATTTGTAGGAGCGCCAACCGAATTACAAGACGTAAAGGAGCCCCTCATATGTTTTTAAATTTGTTCTCTACACTATGATATATTATTTTTATCTCATACAAAATGTTTGTAGTATGATTCTTATGCTTGGTTATTTTATTATAAACAGTCTATACTCTATGTTTCCTTTTATAAACACATATTATTTAATAATAGTTAACAGGGACTACGAGTAAAAAAATAGGTAAAGAAATTCGGTTTTTCGGTTTAACCAAAAACTGAACCGTTAAAACCGATCACCGAACCGAACACCGAACTTTTTAAAACTATAAACCAAAACCGACCGAATAAACCGAAAAACCGAAATCGAATAAACCAAAATTTTCGGTTCAGCCGTTTTTTTTTTGTTCGGTCGGTATTATGACCACCCCTACCGGCGGGGTGGCTTGCTTAGTTCCACGAACGGTTCTAGAAACCAGGTACATTTCTAGACCCGTACGTTTCTAGACCCGTTCTAGCCTCTTGATGTCTAGAAACGTACCTCAAGTCTCAAATAGGCGGGGATATCTACCCCGCATTTCCCGCTTGGTCTCCCAAGTAGCCTCCTCAATGGGCTGACCTCTCCACTGCACATTCACTGAAACTATATCCTTTGATCTCAACTTCCGAACCTGCCGATCCAAAATAGCCACCGGCTTCACATCATAAGTCAATTCACCATCTAACTGAACTGTGCTGAAATCCAAAACATGAGACAGATCGCCAACATACTTCTGGAGCATAGAAACAAGAAATATTGGAGGCACACTCGACAATCTAGGTGGCAAGGCAAGCTTATAATCCTCATCTCCAATCCTTTGAAGTACCTCAAAAGGTCCAATGAACCGAAGGCTCAACTTTCCCTTCTTCCCAAATCTCATAACACCCTTCATGGGTGAAACCTTCAGCAAAACCTTCTCCCCAACCATGTAAGCAACATCACGGACCTTCCTGTTGCCATAACTCTTCTGTCTGGACTGCATCGTATGAAGCCGCTCCTGAATCAATTTAACCTTCTCCAATGCATCTTGAACCAAGTCAGTACCTAGTAGTCAAGCCTTCCCCACCTCGAACCAACCCACTAGAGATCTACATTGTCTCCCATCCAAAGCCTCATACGAATCCATCTGAATGCTCGACTGGGAGCTGTTGTTGTAGGCAAACTCCGCGAGTGGCAGAAACTGATCACAAGAACCCCCAAATCAATGACACAAGCGCGTAGCATGTCCTCAAATATCTAAATAGTGCGCTCGGATTGTCTGTCCGTATGAGGGTGAAATGCTGTGCTCAACTCAACCTGGGTGCCCAACTCTCGTTGAACTGCTCTCCAAAACTGTGATGTAAACTGCGTGCCTCGATCTGAAATGAAGGACACCGGCACACCGTGAAGGCGGATGATCTCTCGGATGTAAATCTCAGCCAACCGCACTAAAGAATAGGTAGTACCAACTGGAATGAAGTGCGCCGACTTGGTCAGGCGATCCACAATAACCCAAATAGCATCGAACTTCCTTGAAGTAATCCACTATGGAATCTCTAACCTCCTAAGCAATCCACCCGGTCTCTAATGCTCAAACTTCAGTTGCTGACAGTTAAGGCACCGAGCTACAAACCCCACTATATCCTTCTTCATTGTCCTCCACCAATAGTGCTGCCTCAAGTCCTGATACATCTTTGCGACACTCGGATGAATGGAATACCGCAAACTGTGGGTCTCCTCAAGAATCAACTCACGTAGCCCATATATATTGGGCACACAAATCCGACCCTGTATCTTCAATACCCCATCATCCCTAATAGTCACATCTCTGGCATCATCGTGCTGAATCGTTTCCTTAAGGACAAGCAAATGGGGATCATCATACTGGCGCTCTCGGATGCGATCATATAGGCAAGACCGAGAAACTACAAAAGCTAGAACCTGGCTGGGCTCCGAAATATCCAATCTCATGAACTGGTTGGCCAATTCCTGAACATAAACTACAAGAGGTCTCTCTCCAACGGGAATGAATGCAAGACTACCCATACTCACCGCCTTTCTACTCAAGGCATCGGCCACCACATTGACCTTCTCGGGATGATACAGAATGGTAATATCATAGTCCTTTAGCAGTTCCAACCATCTCCACTACCTCAAATTTAGATCCTTTTGTTTGAATAAGTGTTGGAGACTCCGATGATCCATAAACACCTCATAAGACACACCGTAGATATAATGCCTCCAAATCTTTAATACATGAACGATGGCAACTAACTCTAAATCATGAACAAGGTAGTTCTTCTCATGAGGCTTTAACTAGCGCGAAGCATAAGCAATCACTCTACCCTCCTACATCAAAACACGCCCAATACCAATCCGAGAAGCATCACAATATACTGTATAAGAGCCTGAAGCTGAAAGCAAAACTAGAACTGGAGATATGGTCAAGATAGTCTCGAGCTACTGAAAGCTCCCCTCACACTCATCTGACCACCTGAAAGAAGCTCCTTTTTGCGTCAATTCGGACAAAGGCAATGAAATAGACGAGAAACCCTCCACAAAGCGACGATAATAACTGGCCTAGCCGAGAAAGCACCGAATCTCCGTAGTTGAGGACGGTCTGGGCCAACTCTGAACTGCCTCTATCTTCTTCGGATTTACCTGAATGCCCTCACTGGATACCACGTGTCCCAAGAATACCACTGAGCTGAGCCAAAACTCACACTTGGAGAACTTGGCATAAAGTTTCTCCTCCCTCAACCGCTGCAACACAATCCTCATATGGTGGGCATGCTCCTCCTGGCTACGAAAGTACACCAGGATATCATCAATGAACACTATAACAAATGAGTCGAGATAAGGCTGAAACACACTTTTCATCATATGCATGAACGCTGCTGAAGCGTTGGTCAGCCCAAAAGACATCACAAGAAACTCATAATGACCATAACGGGTCCTGAAGGCTGTCTTTAGAATATCCGAGTCCCAAAGCTTCAACTGGTGATATTCAGACCTCAAATCAATCTTGGAGAACACCCTCGCTCCCTGAAGTTGGTCAAACAGATCATCAATACGCGGCAAAGGATACTTGTTCTTGATTGTAACTTTGTTCAACTGTCTATAATCAATGCACATCCTCATAGTACCATCCCTCTTCTTCACAAACAGATCTGGTGCACCCCAAGGTGACACACTAGGCCTAATAAACCCCTTATTAAGGAGTTCCTGAAGCTGCTTATTTAATTTCTTCAACTCAGTTGGTGCCATGCGATATGGTGGAATATAAATAGGCTGAGTGCCCGGGACCAAGTCAATACCAACGTCAATATCCCTGTTGGGAGGCATGCCCGACAAGTCTACAGGAAACATATCCGGAAACTCCCGCACCACCGGAACAGAACCAATAGTAGGAGCATCAGAACTAACATCCCTCACAAAGGCCAAATAAGATAAACAGCCCTTCCTAACCATTCGCTGGGCCTTCAAATATGAAATCACTCTACAGGGAACATAGTCTGGAGAACCTCTCCACTCAATCATCGGCAACCCAGGCATCGCCAATGTCACAATCGTAGCGTGACAATCTAGAACAGCATGACATCGAGAAAACCAATCCATCCCCAAGATCACGTCAAAATCAACCATACTAAGCAACAAGAGATCAACTCTAGTCTCCAAACTCCCAATAGTCACTACACACGACCGATATACATGGTCCACAATAATAGTATCATCCACCACCATAGATACATGAACAGATGAAACTAAGGACTCACGGGGCATATCCAAATGGTGAGCAAAATATGATGATACATATGAATAAGTAGAACTAAGGTCAAATAGTACAGAGGCTCCCCTGTGGCAAACTGAGACAATACTTATGATCACTGCGTCTGAAGCAATAATATCTGGTCTGGCAGGAATAGCATAGAATCGGGCTTGACCGCCACCTGATTGGCCTCCCCCTCTAGGGCGACCCCTAGCTGAATAGCTCTACCCCGAGCTCATTGGGCGGGTGGTGAAGTAACGGGTGTTGAAGTCGTAGGCTAGCTCCTCTGGTGAGATGGACCTCCCATAAGGTGGGGACAATACCTCTTGATGTGACCCATATCTCCACACTCCAAAACAACCCCTCCCTGCGAATGGCGGTGGGGAATGGATGGAGCACCGAGTACCAGAATACTTGCTAGAAGAACCCGGTGCCGATGAGCCCTGAATTGAAGGTGCATGGGACGAACTCTAAGATGGAAGGGAACTAAGAGATGACTGGCCCTGATGTGTAATGTATGAACAATGGCTGGATGATGCACCACGGTGAACTGGACGAGCCGTCTGAGGATACCTATAAGGACGACCCCTGTCATGGTAGAACTGACCTCCAAAAGGAATACCACTAAAACCTCCTGACCCACGAGGCCTATTGGCCTCCTTCTCACCCCGCTCCTAACTACGGACCATCTCTATCTGGCCAGCAATATCGACAACCTCATCAAAAGTAGCACCAACTACTCTCTCTTTAGTCATAAGCAACCAAAACTACTATGTAAAGCCATCAATGAACCTCTGAATCCTCTCCCTATCAGTAGGAACCAGCCAAACTACGTGATGAGCCAACTCAGAAAACCTCATTTTGTACTACATCACGGACATGCTATCCTGACGAAGCTGCTCAAACTGTCTGAGCAGCTACTCTCTGGGAGACTGTGGCACGAACTTCTCCAAGAAGAGAACGGACAACTCCTACCATGTAAGTGGAGCTGCACCGACCGGCTTGCGTCTCTCATAAGCATCCCACCACCTGAAGGCAGCCCTAGAAAACTGAAAAATAGTGAACGAGACCCCACTGGTCTCCAGAATACTCGTTGTCTGAAGCATCCGCTCGCACCTATCCAGAAAGCCCTGAGCATCCTCTGACTCAGCACCGCTAAATGATGGAGGTCGAAGCCTCCCAAATCTCTGAAGCCTCCTCTGCTCATCATCAGCCATAACGGGGACTACCAGGGCCTGAGTAGCTATAACCGGCTGGGCTGGTAGTGTCCCTGATATCTGAAGTCCCAGCACTACCTGCTCTGGAGTACGGGCAATAAGGGTATGAGTACCTCCCTTGGTCTGAGAAGTGGCAGGTGTGGCCTGAGCCGAAACCACCTAAGCAAGGCTAGTGGAAACTGCCAATATCTGTGCTAGAGCCTCCTGAAGGACTAGAATCACAATGGGCACAGTTGGTGCCTGAGCTGGCCCTACTGGCTCAACTGTATCAGGTACCTGCTTCTGAGCTGGAGCGACGGGTAGGTCTGCAAGTGATGCCCTAGCTGCTGTATGAGCTGCCCCCCTACCCCTACCGTGACCTCAACCTCTCGTGGCCCTAGCTGGTGGTACTGGTGGCTATCCATCATGCCCAGTAGTGTGTGTCCTCACCATCTATGAGAGAATAGAATAACAGAAGTTTAGTTACCGGAATCAACAAATCTGCACGACAAGAATATAAGAATGTGAAATTTTCTAAGGGTTTGGCAGCCTCTCGAAAATAAGTACAGACGTCTCTGTACCGATCCGCAAGACTTTAATAAACCTACTCATGACTCGTGACACCTATGTAACCTAGGAACTGATACCAACTTGCCATGACTCAAAACCAACCGTCGTGATGGCACATATCGTGGAACTAGGCAAGCCAACTACTCAACCAGTTCAGCCAAATAAAAGCTTTGAAAATTAAACTGAAGAATTTGATATTTAAGAAAACCCTTTTAAAACCACAACGCAATATAAATCTCTCCCAAAACCGGGGTATGAACGAGTACATGAGCATCTATACCAGGATACAGCCTACTACAATGACTGAAAAAATAAGAACTGAAATACAGATAAAAATAATGAAGGAGAGTCAAGGCCTGCGAACGCCATGCATCTACCTCGATAGTCTTCGAGATCTCGACTCCTCACTCAGCAGCCGCCGTAACCAGAAGCACCTGGATTTGCACACGAGGTGCAGGGTGTAGCATGAGTACAACCAACTCAATAAGTAACAAATCCAAACTGTGGACTGAAAGGAGTGACGAACTCAATCGGAACAGTTCAATATAAAAAATAACAGTGCAGAAATGTAGGCATGCTTTCAAGTTCAGCAGATAAACTCAAAACAGTAAAACAGATCAAATCTGAATGATAAGAAGAATATAACTTCTCTACTTCTACATGCCCACGCACATGATGTATGTGATGCACCATGTTGCCAGCCTCGTGTGCTCACACTCTCAAATGCTCAATCACTCGGTACTGTATATGGCCCATACGACCTAGGGGAGATCTATCCCGGAATATATACAACACTGACCATCAATCACTGTAACACCCCGAAAAACTTTGAAGTATTTCAGTGTAAAGCCCCGTAAATTTCGCAAGTGAATTCAAGGCTTCGTGGTGCCGGAGTAGGCTTACGTATTTTGAGGATGGTAGCGGTTCGGACTTTTTGGGTTGAACAATGCACCGGAATGTAAAGGAAAATTTTTGGTGGAAAAACGTATTTCTGCGGTCCATTATGCGACCGCAGAACCACTCTGCGGGCCGCATAATGGCCACAGAAGTGAGCAGGAGAAGAGCCAGTCTGGGGGCAATTATGCGGTCGCCTATGCGACCGCATAACTGTTATGCGGTGTATTATGCGATCGCATAACAGTTATACGGACCGCATAGTGATCGCATACACGGACATATTTTTGATCGTTTTGGTCTGTAATTATGCGACCGATATGCGGTCCGCATATCCATTATGCGGTCGCATATGTGACCGCAGAACCTGTTCCGGAGCTCCATTTTTGGGTTCTTATAACCCGACCCTACTTTGTTAAATACACGCAAAGGGTCATTTTAAAGCAAAAATTCTGATGTTTTAGAGAGAAGGGAGAGTGTTTTAAAGAGAGAGGAAACCCTAGGCTAATTATTCATCAAGTCTTGCTCAAATCTTAGAAGATTAACAAGAAAAATCCACAAGTTCTTCATATAAGAGGTAAGGTTCCATACCCTAGTTTTCAATTTCGAATTTGGGTAGAAAATGGTTGATTAGGTGTATGATTCATGGGTATGAGATTATTATTTATACATGCATGTATCAATAAGAATTGTGGGAAGATTGTTGAGCTAAAATAGTAAGGATTGGTTGTGGAGTGAAGGAAATCTTGTAGAAGAACCTTGTGGTTAAATTTGCACACCTAGTATTTGATAAAATGCTCAAATGAGCTGAGACCATGAATAGCTTCCTAATTATGGTTCAATTTTTTTATGTCTCAAAATAGATCGGGATTGCTAAGAATTCTGGATCATTCTAGAGTTAAGGAAGCTCGATTGAGGTATGTTGGCTAAACTTTCTCCTTGGGATTGAATTCCATAATGTTTCTGTAAGTTTCAAAGTATGGGTTACGTATTAAAAGGTTATGGCTTTGAGTCGTGTTTCAATGAAAGATAGTATGCCAAATTGTGTGAGAAAATCTCAATATTCTTAAGACTCTTAAATGCTCATATGTGTACCTAAAGTCTTGATTTGGAAATGTCTTATTGTTGATAATCTATAAAGATGGTTGGAAGTGAAATAAGTTAAGTGGGGATATAGAGTGTGGCCAACGTGTCAAGAATTTAATTTATGATTGTCTCTAGTAGTGCAAATGATTTGAGAAGATGCGATAAAGAATATGAAATGAGCCTCGACTCTATTGTTTAAAAATGACTTCGAAGATAGAATTACCTAAAAGCTTTTGTACTTAATTCATGCCCATTAGTGGTTGCTTTAACTAATGATTTACTTTATAAATATATCTAGTGTGATTTGAGTTCTATATACTCATATGTTGAACTGGTACATTATCAGCATTGTAAGAATAAATGGTGTATTGATTGTTTATGATTTTCATGTGTGTTTCTATTGTTGGATAGTATGCCTCATTCTTTGGGAAGAAACCATTTGTGTTTGAAGTTTCCATTTCAAATGGATTTGAAGTATATGATTTCTGAAATATCCTATATGTTGATACTTGATGGTGATCTTTGAAATTGAAAGAGGTGAAAGTGTGGAATATGAAATACGACCATCGTTCCAGGAATAAAGAATCTTGTAAATGGCCTAATGAGCCAAGGAAATATTGTCGTTGTGAATGACTGGGAATACAAATGAGAATTTATACAATGTGAAAGATGCTGAGGTGAGTACAATTGTATTTATGATATTTTTATTTGCAAATCAAATCAAAAATATTTTTGGGAGCATCGTTAGCAAAACCAAGGAAGGGTGGGTCATAAGGCCCACACCTAAAACTACACGTGCCGGTGTAGGGATGGATTGTGATTATTCCCCTTATTTGGGATGAAATTAGAACCTTTGGAAAATTATAATATTATTCCCCTTAATTGGGATGAAACTGGAACCTTTGTGAATTGGAAAAGTCAACCCGCACGGCATATGTGGGAAGGCGGCCTAGCTGATCGGGTGGAGATCAGACGCCATATTGCGCATATGGTAGTACTACTCTTGGTAATAATTTTCTTTCGCATCACATGTCAAATCACATTGTTCGTGGGGAGATGGCCTAGCCGATCGGGCGTGATCGGACTCCGTGCTAACAAAAACGGTGGTATATCGGTGCTAATGATCTCCCAACCAAAATTGTATATGAAGTTCGTATTTTGAAAATTATTATGTTTTAACTGAACATTTGGATATTGTTGATTATGACTTGTTGTTTCTATATGTTGCTTTTTCTTATGTGGGCATTCTATTTTGAAAGAGGACTTTTAGCTATGTATACTAGTGCTATTCGACAGTACTAACGTCCTTTTTTGCCGGGGGCGCTGCATCTTTAATGGATGCATGTGGTTCAACAGCAGGCGGCATTGATCAGTGATAGCAGTGCACTCTTTTCAGCTGATTTGGTGAGCCCCACTTCATTTCGGGGTCATGTATCTTTTGTTTCTCATGTACTGT
>AWOL01S0024946.1:46386-66314 GCA_000715115.1 Nicotiana otophora | reverse complement strand
TGTACCAAAATATCTTTATATATATATATATATATATATATATATATAAAAGTCAAGTCTACCTTTCAAAACATATCAAGTCATTGATCTAATTGTGAACAGTTTTTGCATATACAAGTTACCATGCTAATAGAAAAACTAGTAGCATCGTGAAACAAGCACTTGATCCCATATCAACTGATGTTGGTCCGAATTTACCCACGGCAAACAAATATTACTCCCAAAACATTTAGGGATGGTTGGTTTCCATTTGATGGCCCCAATGGAACAGCACTGCTAGCTCGATGACATTGACGGGGCTTTCCTATTTAATTTATGTATGCCATTATATTGTAACTAATTAATTTCGCGCTTTGCGCGGTCCATAAAATTGATTGCATTATAATTTTATTAACATCCTCATATTTTTATTCAAATAATATCAAATATGTACCTCAAGAGAATTCAATGAATTATCAAGGAAAAAATACTCTTTAAACAATCTTATCTTTTGCATATTCTCCAACTGCAACATTGTCATTGTACCTTACTAACCTAATTAATTGTGATTTGTATTTTATGATATTATATTAATTTTAGGAATATGAAATATATATTAAAAAAATTACTAACATGTTGACCTATGATTTACCTGAAAGACAAAACAAAACAAAATACAACGAAAAATTTCTCTCCAATTATATACTCAAACTCAAACAACTCGTGTAACAATAGAAGACAAGTATAAATGTTTTCCTCAAATTTTCAATAAGAAAATCAAAGTTCCTTTCTCAACTCTTCCCATAAATAATACCCCAAACATGGCAAGTAAGCACCTAGACAATTTGTAATATTAAGATACAAAACTGAGAATAGTGCGGATCACCAAGTTAATTTCTTTTGTCGTTTCCCTGCATATTCTATTTTTCAGCACCTGAATATTTGGCAATTTTCAGAGCAATCATATTCTCAAAAAATTCGATCAGAACGAATATCTTAAAATTGTTTTGATCTTTGTAAAAGTCATATGATAATTTGAGTTTAAAAAAACACCTACATAAATGAGAGATAGAGAAAATACATAGCGATGAAAGATGGGGAAGATCATGTGTGATGAATGGAAGGGTTACGGCCGTCGAGACATCGACTTTCATATTACTACATATTGTAAGATCAAAATTAAATAATTGCAGTGCATAGTTACCTGTTAGCCAGTTTCATAAGCTATAATATCTGCAAAAAGGAAAAATAAAGCAAAACCAAAAAGTAATTAACAAATATTTAATTATCTTTTTCAACATTTCATTTTAAAAAGCCATAATGGTTGGACTATTACATTCTTCTTCAACATTTCATTTTAAAAAGCCATAACCTCTAAATAAAGAGGCGTGAGTTATAGGATGAGGATTTTCTAAAATAAGAGAAATGAAAAAATGTAAGTAAATGGTAAAATGATAGAGACAAAAGATAAATAAAATTTTTATACTATGGGATGTGACAGTATCACCAAATCTATTTGTTTACCTGAAAAATCAGATAACGTGAAATTTGTGTATGATTCTAAGGATATGTGATACAATATAATTCAAATCGTATAGAGAGATATAAATATGTGTATTCTTGACTATGAGATTGGGAATAGTGAGCAAAAGAGAATGAATAAGATCAAGTAAAACAAGCACAAGAAGATATCTTTCAATCTGAGAAGTGATATTTTGTTACAGTGTATTCAGTGTCTCTATGCTTACAAGGATTCCCCTTTTATAATAGAGGGATCCTACTTTATTTATAATAAAATAAAGCATTTAGTTAAGGACCCATGATGAATTATCTCTTCCTCGATTCTCGCCAAGATTCTCTCCCTTAGTGCGGTTGTAACGACTCTTGTCTGTGAGCTCGATACTGGCTTGAACTCGTTATTGGGTCGAGCCCTCGGTTTTGGCTTGAGTTCGACCTTCGGGGTGGCGTAGCACATTTTCGGCCTCGAAGCAATGCCTTGCGGATCGATTTTGTCACGGGCTTGATAAAAGTATCGAGCCGACTCCTCGATCAGCATTCGGACTCGAGGCTCGTTTGTACTGTCTCCGGGACTCATCCCAAAATCCCACTCTGGCTTACCATTCGAACTCGATCGAACGTAGGAAGGCCGAAATCTATTTCGACCATATACACTATTCCAAGTATATCTGACACTATAAAACATGCAAAGACGTAGCAAACACTTCTGCAGCATTTCCTCTTCTGCCAATTGGATGAGAGCAGTTTCTCGTCTTTCGTCTTATAATTCGAGGCTAGTGTTCATAGCCTCGTTATTTGATTCTTCCATCGTGTATTGAAATCTGGTACTGGGTTCGCCGACTTCGACTGGTATCAATGCTTCGGACCCATATACTAAGGAGAATGAGGTCGCTCCCGTACTGGATTTTGACGTCGTTCGATATGCCCAAAGGACTTCGGGTAGGATTTCTCTCCACTTTCCTTTAGCGTCGTTCAACCTCTTCTTTAGGTTCTGAATGATGGTTTTGTTCATTGATTCGGCCTGTCCGTTCCCACTGGGGTGATACGGTGTTGATAATATCCTTCTTATTTGGTGGTCTTCGAAGTATTTCGTCACTTTGCTGCCCATAAATTGTTTCCCACTGTCACATACTATTTCGGCAGGTATCCCGAATCGACATATGATATGATCCCAGATAAAGTCTATAACTTCTTTCTCTCTTACTTTCTCGAACGCATGTGCTTCAACCCATTTAGAGAAATAGTCAGTCTTAAATAAGATGAATTTGGCTTTACCTGGGGTCGATGGTAGAGGGCCGATGATATCCATTCCCCATTTCATGAATGGCCATCGGGATAGGACCGAGTGAAATCCGGGTTGATGGATCATTGGTGTAAACCTTTGATATTTGTCATATTTTTGAACAAATTCCTTCGCATTTTTTCCCATATCGATCCAATAATACCCTACCCTGATTATTTTTTGAACTAATGGATCGGTACCGGAGTGATTCCCACAAGAACCCTTATGCACCTCACGTAAGATGTAATCGGTGTCTCCTGGACCCAAGCATACTGCCAATGGTCCATCGAATGTCCTTCGATATAACGTTCCATCTGAAGCCACCGTGAATCGGGCAGCTTTAGTCCGTAGGGCTCTTGAATCTTTAGGGTCCGATGAGAGCTTTCCGTCCTTTAAGAATACAATATGCTTATTTCTCCAATCCCAGGTTAAGCTTGTAGAATTTATCTCGGCGTGACCTTTTTCGATAACGGATCTCGAGAGTTGAACGACAGTCCCCGAACTCAAGTCACCTTCCTCGACCGATGATCCCAAATTCGTAAGCGTATCAGCCTTATTGTTTTGCTCTCGCGGAACGTGCTGTAAAGTCCATTGTTTGAAATAGTGCAAAGTGACATGTAGTTTGTTCAAATACTTTTGCATTCTATCCTCTCTAACTTCGAAGGTTTTGTTTACTTGACTTACCACCAACAGAGAGTCACATTTGGCTTCGATGACTTCTGCTCCCAAGTTTTTAGCTAGCTCGAGACCTGCAATCATGGCCTCATACTCGGCCTCGTTATTAGTCAACTGGTAGTTTTAATAGATTGCCTAATAGTGTTACCTGTGGGTGGCTTTAAAACTATGCCTAACCCGGACCCTTTTACGTTCGAGGCCCCATCCGTAAAAAGGGTCCATACCCTCGAGGACGTACCCGATTTCAGTAGGAATTCTTTTTCGACTTCGGGTACGAGGGTTGGCGTGAAATCGGCCACGAAGTCTGCTAAAATTTGAGAATTGGTGGTCGTGCAAGGTTGATATTCGATATCGTACCCACTGAGTTTGACGGCCCATTTGGCCAATCGACCTGATAGTTCGAGCTTGTGCAAAATATTTTGAAGTGGGTAGGTTGTTAATACGCATATAAGGTGACATTGAAAGTATGGTCATAACTTTCTAGAGGCGCTTATCGGTGCAAGTGCCAATTTTTCTAGGTATGGATATCTAGCTTCTGCTTCTCCTAAGGTTCGACTTATATAATAGATGGAAAATTGTGTACCTTGCTCTTCCCGAACTAGGATACCTCTTACTGCGATTTCTGATACTGCCAAGTATAAGCAAAGTTTTTCGTCTGCTTTTGGAGTGTGAAGTAGTGGTGGGCTTGACAGATATTGTTTCAGTTCCTTCAATGCATGTTGGCATTCCGGGGTCCAAGCGAAATCGTTCTTCTTTTTGAGTAGGGAGAAAAATTTGTGATTTCGATATGATGATCTCGAAACGAATCGGCCTAGGGCTGCAATTCATCCCGTTAGCCTTTGTATAGCTTTTACGTTGTCCACGATGGTGATGTCTTCGACGGCCTTGATTTTATCGGGGTTAATCTCGATTCCCCGATTTGACACCATGAAGCCGAGGAGCTTGCCCGAACCGACCCCGAAAGAACATTTTTCGGGGTTGAGCTTCATGTTGTATTTCCTCAAAATCTCGAACGTTTCCTGCAAATGGGTCAGATGGTCCTCTGCGCTTAGGGACTTAACTAGCATGTCATCAATATAAACTTCCATTGATTTACCTATTTGTTCTTCGAACATTTTATTTACTAGGTGTTGGTAAGTAGCCCCCGCATTTTTTAGCCCGAAGGGCATCACATTATAACAATATGTTCCATATTTGGTGACAAATGAACTCTTTTCCTGGTCCTCCGGGTTCATCCTAATTTGATTATACCCGGAATAGGCATCGAGAAAAGTGAGGATTTTGTGACCGGCTGTGGCATCGATCATGCGATCGATGTTGGGTAGCGGGAAAGAATCTTTGGGGCATGCTTTGTTTACATCCTTATAGTCCACGCACATTCTAAGTTTGTTTCCTTTTTTAGGCACTACAACTATATTGGCTAACCATTCGGGATATTTCACCTCCCGAATGGACCCTATCTTGAGAAGTTTGGTTACCTCGTCTTTTACGAATGTGTGCTTTACCTCAGACTGGGGTCTTCTATAGTTAAGATCGCGGGATCGAATACACTTTATGGGGTCCTCTCTTTTGCTTCACTGGTCTGAACTTAGGGTCCAAGCTTAGCCGATGCGTCGTTATGTCCGGTGGAATCCCTGTTATATCTAAATGGGACCAGGCAAAACAACCAATGTTATCGATAAAAAATTGAACAAGTTTCTTCCTGAGTTCGGGGCTCAACCCCGTTCCCAGGTATACCTTTCGTTCGGGCCAGTGCTCGATTAGTGTGACTTGCTCCAATTCCTCAATTTTTGATTTGGTGGCGTCGGAGTCATCGGGAATCATGAAGGATCGAGGAACCCTCTGATCATCATCTTCTTCGATCATCTGGTTATTTGGTTGGGTCAAAGCCGATGTCTGTGATTGCTATTTGGTGTCTCGTTCTCCTTCTGAGCCCGATCCCTTTACTGACGAAGGCGAGGAGATTGGTCTCGCTTCCTCGACGGAGAACATTTCATTTGCGGCTGGTTCTTCTTCGTACACTGTTTTGGCTCCTCTCGATGTTGGGAATTTGAGGACCTGGTGTAGGGTCGAAGGTACAACTCTCATGTTGTGGATCCATGGCCTTCCAAAAAGGGCGTTGTACCTCATGTCGCCTTCGATCACGTGAAACTTTGTTTCCTGGATGGTTCCGGCTACGTTTATTAGTAGAATTATCTCGCCTTTGGTGTTTTCACATGCCATATTGAATCCTTTTAGAACCAGGGTTGCGGGTACGATCTGGTCCCGTAGGCTGAGCTGCTCTACGACCTTCAATCTGATGATGTTGGCCGAGCTACCTGGATCAATCAACACACGCTTAACTTTAGTTTTATTCATAAGTACGGATATTACCAGTGCATCATTATAAGGTTGTACAACCCCTTCTGCATCTTCATCATTGAAGGACAAAGTTCCTATGGGTGTGTAATCCTGAGTTCGAGATCGCTTTTATCTCACAATTGATGTTTTAGTGCGTTTAAGAACTGGTCCCTGAGGGTATCGACACCGCCGATGATCATGTGAATGACGTATTGTGGCTCTTCCTGCTCGTTTTGCTTGCCGAATTCCATGTTTTTAAAATGGTTCCTCGCCCAATCGCTCAAAAATTCCCGAAGGTGGACTTTGTTAAATAACCGGGCTACTTCCTCTCTTAGTTGCCTGCAATCTTCCGTTCTGTGGCCATGGGTGCTATGATATTCGCACATTTGATTGGGATTCCTTTGGGCAGGATCGGTCTGCATGGGTCGAGGCCATTTAGTGTCTTTGATGCATCCTATAGCCGACACGATGGCGGATGCATCAATGCTGAAGTTATATTTCGATAATCGAGGTGCTTCTATAGGATCGACATATTTATCAAAGCCTCTCTTGCTCATAAGTCCCCGAGAATTTTTCCCTCGATCAATCCTTCGATTGTTCCGAGCGGTATTGCATGTTGAACCATTGTTCATTCGATCTGCAACGTACGGTTGATATCGGTCTCTATTCGACCTTTGTTCTCTACCGAACTCCCTTTGGTTTTTAGTAGCTGTCCTGTTCTGATGCATGGATCCAGACTGAGCTCCCAACTGGTCATCTTCGACCCTAATTTTCGACTGATATCGGTTGTGTATATCTGCCCAAGTTATTGCTGGATATTCGATCAAATTGTGCTTCAGCCGATGTGATGCTATCGAACTTTGCTCGTTCAACCCTTGGGTGAAAGCTTGGACGGCCCAATCGTCTGTGACCGATGGCAATTCCATGCGTTCCATTTGAAATCGGGATACGAATTCTCTCAGCATTTCATTACTCCTTTGCTTTACTTTGAAGAGGTCTGATTTCTTTGTTGCAACCTTTATGGCACCAGTATGTGCCTTTACGAACGAATCTGCTAATATGGCAAAACAATCGATGGAATTTGGCGGCAGATTGTGATACCAGATCATCGCTCCCTTCGAGAGGGTCTCCCTGAACTTTTTCAACAACACGGATTCGATCTCATCGTCCTCCAAATTGTTACCCTTGACGGCACATGTGTAAGAGGTGACATATTCGTTAGGATCGGTCGTACCGTTATATTTGGAAATTTCGGGCATACAAAATTTTTTGGGGATTGGTTTTAGGGCCGCACTCGAGGGAAAAGGCTTTTGTATGAATTTTTCCGAATCCAGCCCTTTTATCATCGGTGGAACTCCTGGGATTTGATCGCCTCTGGCATTGTATGTTTCCACTCTTTTGTCGTTGGCTTCGACTCGTTTTGTGAGTTCCTCGAGCAATTTAGTAATTTCGGGAGTGGTCCTCGATTCTTGCTCGTTTGATTTCACCATGGCGGGCTCTATTTTGGGGGTGATTTCTTGAAGCGGATTGGGATCTGGCCTGCTTTGTATATGAGTTTGGCTCTGCAACTGAGCTATCGCTTCTTGTTGGGCTTGTAACATCTCGAAGATCATACGTAAACTGGCTCTAATTTTCCCCACGTTATGGGTGTCTCGAGCTACGAATCGAGTACCGCCCTGAATACTTTTTTCCGGTTCGGAACACTGATTCGCCTCAAGAGCCACTTGCAAATTGACATCTAACGGTACTTCGGCTCAAATTTCGGGTACTTCGATTCGAGCCTCAGGGCCATCGTCAAGTGGCCTTCCGGCCCCGGGTACCAAGTTGTTGGTTTCATCTTGAAGGCCGGCTTCGTGGTCGATAGGTAAAGCCATTGCTGATTCCAAGTTGTAAACTGGTGTATACTGCAGATTTATATCAAACAATCACTGTTATCCTTAGTCTCACGGTGGGTGCCAAACTGTTTACCCGAAAAATCAGATAACGTTAAATTTGTATATAGTTCTAAGGATATGTGATACAATTTGATACAAATCGTATAGAGAGATAGAAATATGTGTATTCTTGACTAAGAGAATGGAAATAGTGAGCAAAAGAGAATGAATAAGATAAAGTAAAACAAGCACAAGGAGATATCTTTCAATCTGAGAAGTGATCTTTTGTTACAGTGTATTCAGTGTCTCTATGCTTACAAGGATTCTCCCTTTTTTATAACAGAGGGATCCTACTTTATTTATAAAGCATATAGTGAAGGACCCATGATGAATTGTCTTCCTCGATTCTCACCAAGATTCTCTCCCTTAGTGCGGTTGTAACGGCTCTTGTCTGTGAGCTCGATACTGTCTCGAACTCGTTATTGGGTCGAGCCCTCGGTTTTGACTTGAGTTCGACCTTCGGGGTGGGCATAGCGCATTTTCGGCCTCGAAGCAATGCCTTGCGGATTGATTTAGTCACGGGCTCGATAAAAGTATCGAGCCGACTCCTCGATCAGCCTTCGGACTCGAGGCTCGTTTGTACTGTCTTCGGGACTCATCCCAAAATCCTACTCTGGCTTACTATTCGAACTCGATCGAACGTAGGAAGGCCGAAATCTATTTCGACCGTATACACTATTCCAGGTATATCTGACACTATAAAACATGCAAAGACGTAGCAAACACTTCTGCAGCATTTCTTCTTCCAAGAAAAAAAAAAAAGACCATGTCCATGGTTCATACATAAGAGAAATACGTTCAACGTTAATAAATCAGGCATGTATACTGTATTATTTCTTTGATTATCATTTCAAATGCACATAAATTTACTCTAAAAAAAATGTAAATAAACCATCACCTACAAAAATAAAGCCACTAAACTAATTATAATTAACCAAAATTCTTTGGTGAAAAGCAAAGTAGCCTCACAATCAAAAACAATATTAGAGAGAATTAGAGAAAAGATAAAAATAGGGTGAAAGATTTGAAGCGTATTTCCATTAATAATCTTCACCTGTGATGGAAGAATTTAAATAGTAAAGGATGATTTTACCTTTAAATGCTGGAAGCTGAAAAGTCAGAAGTTTTGAATATAAAATTCGAAACGGTGCCTTTCTCATTATGAACTGCAAATAATATGGGACTTTCTCTTACCATGTAAATTAATACTTGGGCCTGACTTTTGATTTCTTAACGGAACAGGTATAATTAAGAGTTTTAATGAAAAGGTGTGACTTTGATTTTTAACTATTAAAATAGGAGAAAACCTTTAAAAAAAGGAGAAAAAAGATAAATATAATTCCTAGCATTTGAGACATGCCCCATCAGCTTTTTTATTATATATATATATATATATATGTATTTGTCTGGGCACCTTGGCGATATGATATATGGATCTAAGATTATTTTTTGACAGCAGCAGGAATGTTGGGAACTGGCCGGTTTTTAAAGCTGGATATTGGGGACACGTCCATAATTTCTATTACTATATATATAATCATTCAAATGATTGCTGGATTGCTGGATTGCTTCCACTCCATGCACTACTACAAAGCTATCAAAAACCGTCCACAGAAAACAGATAAATTGGTCACAAAAGTTAAAGAAAATATTTCTCACAAAGATACTGATCATCATCGGTCGGAAATAGCGATCGCACAACAAAGAAACACTGCTACATCTGACACATAAATATTCCGACCGATGTATTGGTCAATCTTTGACCAAGACCTGGTCATACTTGCATACTAGTAATAGAACCGGCGCGATGCGCGAATAATTTGACAGAATATTAATCTTATAAAATTATGATCTAATAGATCATATTATTTTAATAATTCTTAGTTGTTATTTTATTATTTAATATAGTATGCAGAAATATAACAAAATCAATACAAAATCAAAGGATACATATCATATACTGATCAAATAAATGTTTGTTCCTTATTTATTCTTTATTAAATTAGCAAGTATTTAGTACTCTACATTTACTAATGTGACTTTTTATTAACTTGTCAATTGGCTTAATATTTTGATACTACTTCTCTTTTAATATAACATAGATATATATTTTCTTACTCTTAAAATATTTTTATTTTATTGAAACTTATGTTATACTGTTCAAAATTCTTCAATGGTCTAAATTTATCAATAATGTTTTTGAGTTTTATTTATTTATCTTTTATTTTTTTAATTAATTCAAAATATAAATATAATAAATTATCTTTATCCCCCTCTTTTCGTACATTCTTTTCTACTGTAATATTTGATTAGTTTTCTCATTTGAAATTTATTAAAAATTTAAATAATGTAATATTATTTTACTAAGTTATAATTTATAATTCATCAAAAGTATAAAGAAATAAGCTCTTTATTACTTTTTATAAAAAACCTACCAATATTTTTAATAATTATTAATTTATGTCATATATATCTTATGTATAATATCCTAATAGTATCTTTATATTTGTATTCTTCATTATGAAATTATGAGTTCTATTTATTAACTAACATTTTTTACATGAGAAATTTAATTAGTATATATATTTTTACGCTACCGCTTGAAATTCTTTTTTTGGTATTATTCCTTTATAAATATTTATTTATTATAATTTTAGTTATGTGTATATGTACGACATTTCTAATCATAACTCTAATTATAAGTCATATATTTTTATATTTTCCCACAAATTTATATTTTATTTCTGTATTGTTCCTTCCTTATCTAATAGTATTATCCATTAGCTAATATTATTAAATTGTCATATGTTTTCTTATAAATTATCAGTTAAATATAATACAATGAATATAAATTTTTGTTACTCTTAAAATTTAATTTGACTTTATCTTGTATGACTTTCTCATAATTATTTCGATATTTAAATTTATCAATAATATTTTCGAGTATTATTTATTTACTTAATTTTATCAAAAAAATAAAAGTAAATTTAGATAAAATCACATTATATCTATTCTCCACTTTATACATTAGTTTATGCTCTACAATATCTTGATTTGTTTCATTTGGTGTTTATTTATAATACGAATATAATTATTATAATTTTTCTAAATGGATGTGTCCAATTAGTTAAAAGGTTAAACATAAAAGTTCTTTTAATATATGTCATAAATCTACTAATAATTATTATAATTATTATTTTTGTATTATTTTCAATAAGAAATTAAATTGAACTCTTCTTCCTGTTTGTACTTATTATGAAAGTTTAATTTCTTTTTATTAAGATTACTATAGAAGTTAAATAATATCATCATATATTTTATTTATTTCTTGAAATTTGTCACGATCCTATTTCCCCTATAGGTCGTGATGGCGCCCAACGTCGCCGCCAGGCAAGCCAACAGTGAACTAGCCATGTGCTTATTCTTCTTAACATTGTAGAAATGATTGATTTTAATTATTAAATAAGTGAGAAGTGAGAAATTGAATAAAAATAAGGTGTGAGCAATTATAAGGTCAAGTGTAGTAAAATAAATACCCAAAAATCATCAAATGTCTACTAGCATAATTTCAAGACCTGGTGTCACAAGTGTATGAGCTACTAGTAGAATATACAAAACACTAAACTATTGTCCGAAGTAGAGTAGGCAGAAAGTAAATACAAAAGACAGACTTCAGATGTCACGACTCAAAATCCACTAAAGGTCATGATGGCGCCTAACACCCCCGTCAGGCAAGCCAACGCTGATTGATCACTTAATTACTCATTTTAATATTTTAAAATTATAGCTTTCATTAATTGAATAGTATGAAATCGAACTTATACGGTAAAGGATAATATTTACATGAACTACAATAATGAACCAACCGTAGGACCCCCAAAATCCGGTGTCACAAGTGCATGGGCATCAACTAGGAAATACAATAAAATACAACATTTTTCTGAAATACAAATTAGACAGGAGAATATAATAACTCTGATGGAGACTCTGCAAACTGCAGATCGTATCATGAAATACAGCTCACGGCAAAGTCCCCGCAATAGCCTCACCTCTGCACCCGAGAGACCACCAGACATGTATGTACCTGCACATAAAGTGCAGCAAGTATAGTATGAGTACGTAAACTAACGCGTACCCAGTAAGTACCTAGCCTACCCTAGATAAGTAGTGACGAGGGTCAACATCAACACTTACTAGTGGTCAGATAAGACAGATACAATAGAAGTAAACAGGTGTGAGTCAAAGTAAATAAGCGAAATAACAAGTATTATACGTAGTGCAATCCTCCTCTCTCAATAACGCAATGTATCAGTTAGTAGCCACCTCCTCAATCGGAGTATATATAAAATGGAACTTACCAGATAGGTCGTCACAGTTCATTCAGGAAAAGCTCACATATATTCTGGCTTCTTGCCAATTATTATGCACGACTTCATACGAGTATTTTATAGAAATGCCAAGGCATACAGACCGATCCACCGTAATATTTTCAAACCATAGATACATCTATTTTATTGCCGAGGCGAATGGCCCTCTCTCATGAGAGTGTGGTACAAATTCCTGTCAAGGCGTCCGACCCGATCCATCATAATGTGCGCATTGTCGAGGGTCGAATGGCACGAACCATAGATGTATCTATCCTACCGAGGCGAACGGCCTGATCCCATTAGAATAAGAAGCTATGAAGGGTCCTTGACCCCGCTCACGAATAGACGTATGAGTTATAAAATTTAAGGGAAACCTTTTGATGAGAACGCATAACGCGGGAGAAATTCATAAGAGGAGTACAATTATTTTGCAGAAAATCATGAAGCTCGTCGAATCTCTATAATAGAAAGTCTATCACTCTACACAATTCTAATCTCAAGTCACAACGTAAAATAAAGGAATTTAATAGACCAGAGACAACTCAAATAGTACAGTTATAGTATGGCGGGAACCTAAGTCTACCCAGACATAACATGAATCTAGCTACGCATGGATTATCGTCACCTTGTGTGTACGTATCCCCCGCAACAAGTAGTACATAACAAATACATTACCTAGGGGTAGTTTTCCCTCTCACAGAGTTAGACAGAAGTCTTACCTCGCTCCGAAGTTCCAGAACTGGCTCCAAAGCCTCTATAACACCTCAAACCAATGCCCGTCGATCCAAAACTATTCAAACAAATGTGCAAACCAATCAAAATATATTCTTATACCCTTAATTAATCATTCTAAACAATTCTCAACTCCGCTCGAAAAATCGATAAAATCAACCCTCGGGCCGACGTGCCCGAATTGCAAAAATTTTCGACGATTAACTTTACCCATAACACCACGAACTCAAATATATAATTTATTCCTAATTCCATGTCCAATTTCGTGATCAAAATCCAAACATACCAAATTCTAAGTTTTCTACCAAAATTCTAAATTTCTACTAAATTTCATATTTAAATGCATATATAAACCATGTATATAACTTGTAATAGGTGGAAATCACTTACCTTGTGATGCTTGATGAAAATCTCCCCTTGTCCAAAATTGCCCCAACTAAATGAAAATGAGAGAAAATGGGCCAACTCCCGCTTTTTAAAAGAACCCCTCTATCCAGACGACCTCCAGTATCTGCGGAAAAGAAGCCGCTTCTGCGTCTCTATTTCTGCAGAAACATCCTCGCTCCAGCGCAAGCCCACTATTAGCAGTCCATCACACCTGCGGAAATTCGTTCACTCCTGCGCAACCACAGGTGCGACACAGCCTAGCGCATCTGTGCAAATTCCCACACTTGCGGCCCTGGCCTCGCTTCTGCGCACACACAGGTACGCTGCTCGTCTCCGCTTCTGTGACTTCATGCCCAGGCTGCCCAATCCGCTTTTGCGAGGTCGCTTCTGCGACCAAACGTCCGCAGAAGCGATCACACCAACTACTTTCCAGCTTCAGCATCTCATAAGTCCAAAATAAATCCGTTAACCATCCGCAATCCACCCGAGGCCCTCGGGACCTTAACCAAATATACCAACACGTCCCAAAATGTAATACGAACTTAGTCAAAGCCTTAAACCACGTCAAACAACATCAAAATCATGAATCGCGCCTCGAATCAAACATATAAATTTTTAAATTTTTAAATTATATAACCTGTGCCGAAACGTATTAAATCAATCCGGAATGACTTCCAACTTCGCACACGAGACACAAATGACACAACAAAGCTATTCCGAGGCTCGAAACCCCAAATGGACACCGATAACATCAAAATCCACTTCAAACCAAACTTATGAAATTCTTAAACCTTTTAAAATGCCAACCTTCCAAACTTATAAAATTCTTAAACCTTTAAAAATGCCAACCTTCTATAATAATTGACGAAATGCTCCCGGGTGATCCGATACTCAACCTGAATATACGCCCCAGTCCGAAATCATCGTACGAGCCTATTGGAACCCTTCAAATCCCAATTCTAAGGCCGTTTACCCAAAAGTTAAATCTTAGCTAATTCTTCAAACTTAAAGCTTCTGAAATTAGAATTGTCTTTCGAAATTAATCCCGAACTTTTCGAAATTCAATTACGACCATACGTACAAGTCATAATACCTGAAGTGAAGCTACTCAAGGCCTCAAACCACCAAACGACGCGCTAGAGCTCAAAACGACCGGTTGGGTTGTTACATTCTCCCTCACTTAAACATACGTTCGTCCTCGAACGTGCTAAGAACTGCTCCGGAGTTGTCCAAAATCACCGTGCAACACCTTGTGCACTTACCCGTGCCACCAAAACCCAATTGGGCACATTAGCTTGAGCCAGACTGAAGGTCCTCCCTTTTATTTAGTAAATAAGCCTTAGAACCAAATTCCAACCTCCGAATTTCTCTACAATACGTGATTCTAACATATGGACACCGTACCAATCACCACACACCATACCAAAACAGGATCGTACACGTTTTGCTGAATTCACACCATGTCACGCATAATTCACATGCCCATAATAACATCCTCCGACCACGATAACTGTAATTTCACAAATCTGATGCCCGTAATACATCTCATGACGTATATAGATCCTGTTCCAACTCTTGCAATACTGCCATGACGAAAGACACGTGTAGAAACTCATAACCACCCACCGAATCAATAATTCATGGAGTCTCCCCTCCTGACAAGAACCATTACCTCATTTTGAATTGAATAACGATATTTTCTCTTTTATGTTCCTTATATGAATCTGGTTGCAAAGATTTCAAGTCCAATAATCTCGTCTCACCCAGTACACGCTGCTCATGCAATAAGCTTCCTCAAACACTGACTCAAATCTCATATGACTCCATCAATGTGCCAACAAGCTACAACTCGAATATGACACATAAGGAGGAACGAACTCTAGAAAAGAATTACCCAGCCCGCGTAACGAATAAAATGGTCGAACAAATGTTATTAACCCTCCTCAGAGGATGAGAAACAAAATATGCATGAAAGATATAGGGAATTGTACTCAACATAACACTGTTGCAGCGTGCAACCCGATCCAAACATGATACCGTTGCGGCGTGCAACCCGATCCAAATAGCGTACCTGTGGCGGCGTGCCACCTGATCCACTCATAATAATAAATAAGGATATACCCATCAAGCCATAATGCTTCTACCTACAGAATACCGAATATCGGCTACAAGCACGCCAAGTGCAAAAATACAACTCTGGGAGACGGATAGTGCAATACACCACAAAACCCAAACACGACTAAGGTACGATAAATGACCTGCATCTCGAGAGCTATCCTGCTCATATGACACCACAAGATACACGGGACCTCAACACATGTGAGAATAATCAAGCCGTCTCAATCCGGCATAACCCCCACAGTTCACAACCAAAGGAATAGAGTGCCTTCCATGCATAAACTCTCACATTAATCGATCTTTAACAAACAAGTGACTAGCATGTCACACTCATACAATTTCCCTGTGGGGGTACGCTCCGACAACCTTCTGCCCAGGTAGCCAAGTCCGCACATCCATACCACCAATTGTACTAATTTTGTAAAGCAGATCAAGAATCCGCAAATTAATACACAATGCTCCTTCCACAGAACGCCATTCCCGGGAGACACTAGGATAATGTCAGTTTACTCTGAACATCTAATTCTTCCTAGCTCATCCGAGCTTGTGACATTCTTATCAACACCGAACCGCAACCTTAATCCTCCACTTTCAAATTCTCGTGCCGCTCACTACACCTATCATGCCGCTAGGCGATAATACACGCATTCACCATAACCCTTGAACTACTAGTAGAATAACCATCTCATTGGCTAGAAACCTTTCACTTAGCTCATTTCAAATGAACCAATGCAACACACAACTAAATTCCCAAACCGCATAAAATACAACCTCAAACCGTGATCTAAACCATCATAACTCTTCCGGAATCCATTTACACAACAAAGCCATTTGAATCAAATACCTCCCAAATCGATCAGGTCCTGATTGTTGTCAAGCCCGCACGTACTACTACAAACCACATGTATAACTTTACACAACGAAGGAACTGATCATTGCCACCACTATGCCGGTTCAACCATTACTAACATACCTAACTTCTTTCCATTTACTCTTGACTAGACTTGGAAATATAATAGTCCCATTCATAACATAACGAACTCAATCCACACTCATCCCGAGTGACCCGAATCGCGAGTCCACATCGTCTCAATACCCATGAACCATCTCATACCCTTCTCAAGCGCGCAATAGCATCTCCAACTGGTACCCCCAGTTTGTAAGACCTTCCGTGAATCCGAAGCTATTTCTTCCTTTACTCCCGTACTACACCGCATACCCGACAGTGACATAGAATATTCCAAGGTCCATTCGCAATCCACTGCGAAAATTCGGTCCTTAACTACACAACAGACCCGAAATCCTTAGTCACTACACTTTAATTCTTGAACCCACTAGGACCGTTGTTGAGAGTCACCCACTCTGACCTGATCTCGAACATAACTGAACTCCAATGCTCCACTAACACATGAACACCCTATCAAAGAAGCAACCTGCTGAATTTTTTTTCCTGGTCATTACATCCATAAGAAGCATACACTCGGAGTCCTCCCAAATCCTGCACCTCAATTAATAAGGCGAAGTATAGCACATATTCATCGAGTTCCTTGTTCGACTCACTCCTGACATTTTCGTTTTCCTAGTCATAGATAATCCACCAATGCATCGATAACTAGAAACCGCAGACAACCACGCGATCCGATCGTATATGGTGGGGTTCCCCCACTTAGCTTTAAGCTACCATTACATAAACCTGGAACCCACGAGGATTCCTTCTTCTCAGTTACCATGATCCTGCACCTCTAACCCGCCAAATTTCTCAAAATTTCTTGTTAAACTTTTCATGAAGCATTCCGAATTATCAGTAACAATCACATATTCAACCTTTTATCGGGTAGCAAGTAGTATTCTTCGCAGAAGCTTCATCAACATCACGCAACCGCTAACCTTATCATAGGAGATAACCCGCCTGTGGAATTCCTTACCGATATTTTCCAACAACGCTGCACTGGGTACAACTACCACGTAATCTGTAAATTCTCCTGAACTCATGCTCGCCCACCAGATGTATAAGTCTGATTCTTCCCTATTGACAACAACTGAAAGTTCAACAATACCTTCCGAACTCAAGTCATATTGCATCTGAAACGATAATCAAATCTTCACACCTCTCTTCATTTCAAGAAAACTCCTTTCAGCCGTATTCGATCTTTCTCAGTACAACAACCACCATCCTAAATAATATTCGTAGACCAAATCATCTTCCATTACATTTCCCAAAATCGCTCTAAACTCTCTTAAAGCACGTGGCTATCCTACCACAGAATCTATATAATACTCTGTCACTCCCACTTTGGTCAAACCCTCTCCTTTAAGCAACTTTCCGACCTCTGTTGTTTATACTTGACCTGCTAGTGATTCAAGTACTGCGAGACACTTCCTGACATGTCCTCCCTTGTACTTTGCTGCCCAACTGCTGCCTTATACCAACTCCCTATCTTTAGCACAGGAGCTAATGAATTTCCACCAACTCTAAACCTCCTAGAATATCATCTTTCCCGTGCCATCAACATTACAAATACCAATTCGATTCTAAACCACTGCACACCGCTATCTCTGACAACCGCCCCCCGGACACCATTTCACAACACCCTACTCCGAAGGCAAAATCAAGAAGACCATAGCACCGGAGAACCTTAATGCATTCAAACAAGGACGACGACACCGCATCATAATGAAAATTCCACCACGCTCAAAAATACCAAGTCTCGTTACTCCATTAACCAAAACCTGAATATCCATAGTCTGATTTCCTCTCCTTTGTTGGAATTAAATGCTAAACCTCTAATTCATGCACCGAAAAATCCTCCTTTCAAGTCATTCACTACCTCAACAAATAAAGGAGCACCTTACCATTACACCAATGTTATGCGATAACAACGCATAGATATCGTAGCAATCTGTGCACAGTCTCGAAACCATAGACAATATAGATACTGAGCTGGAACAAAAGAACATCCTTCCGCAAGGCGACGATAATAGCCTGCCCAAACACGCAGGGAAAAACATCCTGCGCCACGTCTGTAGTACCACTACAACACCTCGATGCCCAATTGATAACAAGCGCTTCGCATCGCATAAGATTGAGTAGAAATGAAATAAAGGCACAAGCCTCAATGGAATCAAACCGCACGACGAGGAAATCAAGAAGGGAAGTGCTCCTACTAGCCCTGTAGCCTCTCGAAGATAAGTATAGACGTCTCCGTACCGATCCACAAGACTCTACTAGACTTGCTCATGACTCATGAGCCCTAAGTAAACCTAACGCTTTGATACCAAGCTGTCACGACCCAAAATCCACTAAAGGTCGTAATGGCATCTAACACCCCCGTCAGGCAAGACAACGGTGATTGATCACTTAATTACTCATTTTAGTATTTTAAAATCATAGCTTACATTAATTAAATAGTATGAAATAAAACTTACAAAGTAAATGGTAATATTTACACGAACTACAATAACGAACCACCCGTAGGAACCCCTAAACCACGGTGTCACAAATCCATGAGCATCAACTAGGAAATATAATAAGATACAACATCTGTCAAGAATACAAATTAGACATGAGAATATAAATAACTCTGATGGAGACTCTGCAGACTGAAGAGCGTATCATGAAATACAGCTCATGGTAAAGTCCCTGTAATAACCGCACCTCTGCGCCCAAAAGACCACCAGACATGTATGTACCTACACATAAAGTGCATCAAGTGTAGCATGGGTACGTAAATTAATGCGTACCCAGTAAGTATCTAGCCTAACCCTAGAGAAGTAGTGACGAGCAGTCAACATCAACACTTACTAGTGGTCAGATAAGACAGATACAGTAGAAGTAAACAGTTGTGAGTCAGAGTAAATAAGTAAAATAACAAGTATAATACGTAGTGCAATCCTCCTCTCTGCAATAACGCAATCTATTAGTTAGTATCTACCTCCTCAATCGGAGTAGATATATAATGGAACTTACCAGATAGGTCGTCACAGTTCATTCAGGAAAAGCTCACAGATATGCTGACTTCTTGCCAATTATTACACATGACTTCAAAAGAGTATTTTATAGGAATGCCAAGGCGTACAGACCGATCCATCGTAATATTTTCGAACCATATATACATCTATTTTATTGCCGAGATGAACGGCCCGCTCCCATGAGAGTGTGGTACAAATTCCTGTCGAGGTGTATGACCCGATCCATCATAATGTGCGCAATGTGGAGGGTCGAACGGCACAAACCACAAATGTATCTATCCTGCCGAGGCGAACGGCCCGATCCCATTAGAATACGAAGCTATAACGGGTCCTTGACCCATCTCACGAATAGACGTGTGAGTTATAAAATTTAAGGGAAACCTTTCGATGAGAACGCATAACGCGGGAGAAATTCATAGGAGGACTACAAATATTTTGCGGCAAATCATGAAGCTTGTCGAATCTCTACAATAGCAAGTCCATCACTCTACACAAGTCTAGTCTCAAGTCGCAACGTAAAATAAAGGAATTTAATAGACCAGAGACAACTCAAATAGTACAGTTATAGCATGTCGGGAACCTAAGTCTACCCGGACATAACATGAATCTAGCTACACACGGACTCTC
>AWOL01S0024946.1:30479-43761 GCA_000715115.1 Nicotiana otophora | reverse complement strand
CCCCCCCGCAACAAGTAGCACATAATAAATACAGCACCTAGGGGTAGTTTTCCCTTAACAAAGTTAGACAGGAGACTTACCTCGCTCCGAAGATCCATAACCAGCTTCAAAGCCTTTCTAACACCTCAAACCAATGCCCGTCAATCCAAAACTATTCAAACAAATGTGAAAACCAATCAAAATATATTCTAATACCTATAATTAATCATTCTAAACAATTCCCAACTCCGCTCGAAAAGTCGATAAAATCAACCCTCAGACCCACGCGCCCGGATTCCAAAAATATTCGAAGATAAACTTTATCCATAACACCACGAACTCAAATATATAATTTATTCCTAATTCCATATCCTATTTCGTGGTCAAAATCCAAAAATACCAAGTTCTAGGTATTCTACCAAAATCCAAAATTTCTATTAATTTTCATGTTTAAATCCATATATGAACCATGTATTTGACTTGTAATAGATGGGAGTCACTTAACTTGTGATGCTTGATGAAGATCTCCCCTTGGAGCTCTCCCAAAGCCCCCAACCTAGTGAAAATGAGAGAAAATGGGCCAAATCCCACTTTGTAAAAGAACCCCTCTGCCCGGACGACCTCTCGCATCTGCGGAAAAGCAGTCGTTTCTGTGGAAACTTCCTCGCTCCTACGGAAGCCCACTATTAGTAGTTCATCGCACCTGCAGAAATTCTTTCACTCCTGCGCAACCGTAGGTACGACACAGCCTAGCGCATCTGCGCAAATTCCCGCACCTGCGGCCCTGGCCTCGCTTCTGCGCACACGCAGGTGCGCTGCTTGCCTTCTCTTCTGTGACTTCACGCCCAAGCTGCCCAAGCTGCTTCTGTGAGCCTCACCTTGCTTCTATGACCAAACTTCTGCAAAAGCGATCACACCAGCTGCTGCCCAGCTTCTGCATCTCATAAGTCCAAAATAAATACGTTAACCATCCGGAATCCACTCGAGGCCCTCAGGACCTTAACTAAATATACCAACTCGTCCCAAAATATAATACGAACTTAGTTGAATCCTTAAACCACATCAAACAACATCAAAATCATGAATCACGCCTCGAATCAAACTTATAAATTTTTAAATTTTCAAATTCTATAACTTGTGCTGAAACATATCAAATCAATATGGAATGACTTCCAACTTCGCATAGGAGTCACAAATGATATAACAAATATATTCATAGGCTCGGAACCCCAAACAGACGATGATAACATTAAACTCCACTTCAAACCAAACTTATGAAATTCTTAAACCTTTAAAAATGCCAACCTTCCATAATAATCGCCGAAATGCCCTCGGGTAATCCGATACTCAACCCGAACATACGCCCAAGTCTGAAATCATCGTACGAGCCTATTGGAACCTTCAAATCCTAATTCTGAGGTCGTTTACCCAAAAGTCAAATCTTAGCCAATTCTTCCAACTTAAAGCTTACGAAATTAGAATTGTCTTTCCAAATCAATCTTGAACTTCCTAAAATTCAATTCTAGCCACACGTACAACTCATAATACCTTAAGTGAAGCTACTCAAGGCCGCAAACCGCCGAACGATGTTCTAGAGCTCAAAACGACCGATCGGGTCGTTACATCAGGTGCTACAGAACGGACTCGGAAGAAGCTTACCACTAAGTCTCGGAGTATCAGCGGTGCGTGCCGGGATGTCTACCAGATGCACCTGCCTCAGATCCTGCACGGTTAGTGCAGAAGTGTAGCATGAGTACATAAACATGTATCTAGTAAGTATCCAGTCTAACCTCAAAGAAGTAGTGACGTGGGGTCGATATCGATACTTACTATGGGCCAATAATAAAATACAGAAATTATAAACAGGTATGGAACATAGTAATAATAATAATAATAATAATAATAATAATAATAATAATAATAATAATAATAATAGTACCATAACAAGCAGTGAATAAATGGTCCCTCAACTAATGATAAAATTCCAAGAATCTCTCTAGCCAACACCTACTAACCCTGATTCAACTTCTGTCATTAAAAAAATTATAACCCCACAAGCCATGAAACAATATTAAGTATAATCAGGTTCCGAGTATTATCACACACGATTTATGCCGAGGTCGTACGGCCCTGATCCAAAAATATACTGTGTGCACTGCCGAGGGTTGAACAACGCAAACCTTTGATGCATCTATTAACCTGCCGAGGCGAACGACCTGCTCCCATGATAGTAGAGAAGGTTACCTCTCTCACGGAAGTACTTGCGATGCGAGTGGACATGTATTTCTTAGAGTTATTATATATTCCTCAATTCTTCCCAAAAATAGGAGGTCTAAATTGGAGAGTTTCAACCTGTCACGACCCAATTATGTTATAGGTCGTGATGGCGCCCAACGTCGCTGCTAGGCGAGCCAACAGTGGATTAACCATGTGATTTCCTCTTTTTAATAAACTTACAAGTATTTAAATTACATTAGTTAAAGGATTTAAGAAACATCAAATTTAAATAAATAAAACGAAAGCAGATGAGTGCAATCATAACCATAGTAATAATCTAAAACCATAAACTCTGCTAGTGTGTATGCCAAGACCTGGTGTCACAAGTGTATGAGCACTAATAGATTATACAAACTCTAGCTACTATCTGAAATAAAAATAGACAGAATATGAAAGCAAGGAGAGACTCTAGGTGCTGCGAAAAGGCTCAGGAAGTAGCTCACCACTAGGCCTCCGGGTAACGGGGTTGCGCGCCAGTATGTCCACCATATGCACCTGCCTCAGATCCTGCACGGTTAGTGCAGAAGTGTAGCTTAAGTACATAAATAACATGTACCCAGTAAGTATCAAGTCTAACCTCGAAGAAGTAGTGACGAGGGGTCGACATCGACACTTACTATGGGATAACAATAACAGTACAAGAGTTCTAAATAAGCATGGGTTATATAGATGACAATAATAATCACTCATTAACAAGCAGGAAACAAACAATTCTTTCATACATGGAAATTTCCAAATTAATTCAGTCATATATGATTTCAACTTCTCGAACCATGAAATGATATCAAATATATAATTAGACTCCGAGTATTATCACACACGATTATGCCAAGGTCATACGACCCGATCCAGAATAATGTGTACATTACCGAGGGTCGAGCGACACGAACCATAGATGCATCTATTTACTGCCGAGGTGTTCGGCCCGCTCCACAAGAAGAAAGGATACTTTCTAAGCATTTGACTTAAATGTTATTAAAGGCTAATACACAATGTAATACAAATTCCATTAATGATCTTTCACAATTCCTCTAACAAGTTCTAATATAATTTAGGCACTTTGATTAACAAGTAGGGTGCAAACATTTCAAATAATTTATGATTTGGGTCCTAAAACTACCCGAACATAAGCATAATTAGTAGATATGCACGGACTCTCGTCACCTCGTACGTACGTATCCTCCACAATTAGAAGAAAACATTAATTTAAATCACCTATGAGGTAAATTCTCTCTTACAAGGTTAGGCAACAGACTTACCTCGTCTCAAAGCTCACTTTCCGACCTCAAATTCATTCTAAAGCCTCAACTCGGTGTCGAACAATCCAAAACTAGTCAAATATTGTATAAATCAATCAATATGTGTTCAAAGGTTCATATTCTAACTATTATAGTGATTACCCAACCCCAATTGAAGGATTCCTAAAATTCATCCCCAGGCCCACGTGCCCGGATTCCGAAAATGTTCGAAGAAAGTTGTTACCCATAACCTTACGAACTCAAATAAATACTTTTCACTCATTTCCATAACTAATTTTGTGGTTAAATCCTATTTTTATCAATACCTAGGTTTTTTCAACTAAACCCACAATTATTTTCATACTGTTTCATGTTAAAATCTATGTATTAAACTTATATTGGGTAGGAATTACTTACCTTCAATAGCTAGGTTGAAACGACTCAGGAAGCAGCTTACCACTAGGCCTCCGGGTAACGGGGATGCGCGCCGGTAAGTCCACCAGATGCACCTGCCTCAGATCCTACACGGTTAGTGCAGAAGTGTAGCTTGAGTACATAAACAACATATACCCAGTAAGTATCAAGTCTAACCTCGAAGAAGTAGTGACGAGGGATCGACATCGACACTTACTACGGGCTAACAATAACAGTACAAGAGTTCTAAATAAGCATGGATTATATAGATGACAATAATAATCACTCATTAACAAGCAGGAAATAAAGAATCTTTCACACATGGAAATTTCCAAATTAATTCAGTCATATATGATTTCAACTTCTCGAACCATGAAATGATATCAAATATATAATTAAACTCCGAGTATTATCACGCACGATTATGTCGAGGTCGTATGGCCCGATCCGGAATAATGTGTACACTGCCGAGGGTGGAGCGACACGAACCATAGATGCATCTATTTACTGCCGAGGCGTTCGGCCCATTCCACAAGAAGAGAAGATATTATCTAAGCATTTTACTTAAACGTTATTAAAGGCTAATACACAATGTAATACAAATTCCATTCACGATCTTTCACAATTCCTCTAACAAGTTATAATATAATTTAGGCACTTTGATTAACAAGTAGGGTGCAAACATTTCAAATAATTCATGATTTGGGTCCTAAACCTACCCGGACATAAGCATAATTAGTAGCCACGTACGGACTCTCGTCACGTCGTACATACGTAGCCCCAACAATTAGAAACAAATATTAATTTAAATCACCTATGGGGTAAATTCTCTCTTACAAGGTTATATAAGACACTTACCTCTTGTCAAAGCTCACTTTCCGGCCTCAGATTCACTCTAAAGCCTTAACTCGGTGCTGAATAATCCCGACCTCAAATTCACTCTAAAGCCTCAACTCGGTGCCGAACAATCCGAAACTAGTCAAATGTTGTATAAATAAATCAATATGTGTTCAAAAGTTCATATTCTAACTATTAGAGTGATTACCCAACCCCAATTGAAGGATTCCTAAAATTCATCCCCGGGCCCACATGCCCGGAGTTTGAAACGTTTCGAAGATAGTTGTTACCTATAACCTCACGAACTCAAATATATAATTTTCACTCAATTCCATAACTATTTTCGTGATTAAATCCTATTTTTATTAATACCTAGGTTTTTTCAACTAAACCTACAATGTTTTTCACAATATTTCATGTTTAAATCTACCCATAATCTATGTATTAAACTTACATTGGGTAGGAATTACTTGCCTTCAATACCTAGGTTGAAATCCTCCTCTTTAAAGCTCCCAAATCGCCCAAGTGTGTAATAAATGAGCTCAAAAATAGCCTAAGTCCCATTTTAAAATGTTCTGCCAAGCTGCCCCCTTTTACGCGAACGCGGAAAGGGCCTCGCGTTCGCGAAAGCAAACGGTCCAGGCCCAGAAATATTGGCCATCGCGAAGGAGGAGGCTTACCTTCCCTGCCCTACGCAAACGCGAGGGCAGCTTCGCGAACGCAAAGAACAACGGTGCCACCCCCCACCCAGCCCGCCTTACCCTTTGCGAACGCGGCACCCATCATGCGAACGCGAAGCACAAAATTCCTCCAGCCCAATTCCTTCATTGCGAATGCGAGGGTCCTTTTGCGTTCACGAAGAAGGAAACCAGAACCGGAAAATTTGATTTTTTCAACTTAGCTCCGGGTGGTCCAAAATACACCCGAGCCACTCGGGACCCCGTCTAAATGCACTAACAAGTCCATAAACATAATATGGACCTGCTCGAACTCTCGAAATGCATAAAATAATAATGAAACTAAGAATCGCATCCCAAAACCAAATTGAACCAAATCATGAACTTCAAGTTTCCAATTCGCCCTGAACGCGCCGAATCGTACTTAGACTACTCGGAATGACACGAAATTTTGCGTGCAAGTCTTAAATCACCATTCGGAACTATTCCTAGGCTCGGAATCCCAAACGGACCCCGATAATACCAAAACCTACTCTAATCAAAATTTAAAGAGCTTTTAAACCTTCAATAAGCCAATTTTTAATATTAAGCGTTGAAACGCCCCCGGTTCATCCAAAACCCAATCAGAACATACGCCTAAGTCCAAAATCATCATAATAACCTTTTGGAACCACCAAATCCCGATTCCTAGTTCGTTCACTCAAAATGTTGACCAAAGTCAAACTTAGCCTTTAAAAGCCAAACCAAGGAATCAAGTGTTTCGATTTCAACTCGAACCTTTTCAAATCCCGAACTAACTATCGCTGCAAGTCATAAAATAGTAAAAGCACATACAAGGAGTCTTATTTAGGGGAACAGGGGCCTAGAAAGCAAAATGATCGATCGGATCATTTCATTCTCCACCTCTTAAACAACGTTCGTCCTTGAACAGGTCTAGAATCATACTTGGAGTGATGAATAAGTGTGGATTCTAGACCCGTTCTAGGAGGGCATCCACACTTATTCATCACTCCAGGTATGATTCTAGAACCGTTCTAGGACGAACGTTTGTTTAAGAGGTGGAGAATGTAAGGACCCGACTGGTCATTTTGCTTTCTAGTCCCATGTTCCCCTAAATAAGACTCACTGTATGTGCTTTACTATTTTATGAGTTGCGACGATGGTTAGTTCGGGATTTGGAAGGGTTCGGGTTGAAATCGAAACACTTGATTCCTTGGTTTGGCTTTTAAAGGCTAAGGATGCCCTTCTTTCCGAACCTCATGATCCCCTTCATCGGTGAGACCTTCAAGAGAATTTTCTCACCTACCATAAAAGATAAATCACGCGCCTCCTGATCCGCGTAACTCTTATGTATGGACTATGCTGTGCGAAGTCGCTCCTGAATCAACTTTACATTTTCCAAGGCATCCTTCACCAAATCAGTACCATATAACTTAGCCTCGTCGGACGCAAACCATCCGATGGGAGAACGATATCGCCGATCATATAAAGCCTTAAATGGAGTCATCTCGATGCTGGACTGATAACTGTTGTTGTAAGCAAACTCGGACAAAGGCAAGAATCAATCCCACTGCCTTCCGAAGTCAATCACACATGCTATGAGCATATCCTATAAGATCTGAACTGTCTGCTTCGATTGCCCATCGATCTGCGGATGAAAGGCTATGTTGAGCTTTACACAAGTCCCCAACTCACTCTGTACTGCTCTCCATAAATGCAAAGTAAACGGAGGACCTATATATGATATAATGGAAACAGGTAGACCACGTAATTGAATAATCTCCTGAATATAAATCTGGGCCAACCTATCTGAAGAGTACATGGTCACCACCGGACTGAAGTGTGCTGACTTGGTCAACCTGTCGACAATGACCCAAACTGCATCAAACTTCTGCAAGGTCCGCGGCAACCCAACTATGAAGTCAATAGTAATGCGCTCCCATTTCCACTCAGGTATAGTCATCTACTGAAGTAGGCCACCTGGCCTCTGATGCTCATACTTGACCTACTGGCAATTTAGGCACCTCACCACATACTTAACTATATCTTTCTTCATCCGCCGCCATCAATAATGCTTCCTCAGGTCGCGATACATCTTCGTAGAACCTGGATGAATAGAATACCGAGAACTATGTGCCTTCTCTAGGATCTTCTCCCTCAACCCATCAACATTAGGAACACATAGGCGACCCTAGAGTCGCAGAACACCATCCTCACCGATAGTAACCTCCTTGGAACCACCCTGTAGTATCGTCTCTTGGAGAACCAACAAGTGCGGATCATCAAACTGGCGAGCCTTGATCTACTAGAATAGTGAAGACTGAGCAACGACGCATGCAAGAACCCGATTGGGCTCTGAAATATTCAACCTCACAAGTCCTTTAGCCATGGACTGAATGTCCAAAGCTAATGGCCTCCCCTATGCTGAAATGAAGGCCAAACTACCCATACTCTCTGCCTTTCTGTTCAAGGAATCCGCAACTACATTCGCCTTGCCCGGTTGATAAAGGATGGTGATATCGTAGTCTTTTAGTAACTCAAGCCACTTGCACTGCCTCAAATTGAGATCCCTCTGCTTGAACAAGTGCTGCAAGATGCGATGATCGGTGTAAACCTCACAGGACACCCCATAAAGATAATGCTTCCAAATCTTAAGAGCATGAACAATCACAGCCAACTCCAAATCATGCACATGGTAATTCTTCTCATGTGGCTTTAACTGACGTGAAGCATATGCAATAACTCGCCCCTCCTACATCAATACACAACCCAAACCAACGCATGAAGCGTCGCAATACATAGTATACATCACTGAACCAGAAGGCAACACTAATACTGGTGCTGAAGTCAATGCGGTCTTGAGCTTCTGAAAGCTCACCTCACAATCATTGGACCGTCGGAATGGAAAACCATTCAGGGTCAATCTAGTCAAAGGTGTTGCAATAGAAAAGAAGCCCTCCATAAACCGGCGATAATAACCTGCTAACCCCAAGAAGCTCCTGATCTCAGTCGCTGTGGTAGGACAAGGCCAACTCTGAACTGCCTCAATCTTCTTGGGATCAACCTTAATACCCTCTCCTGATACAACATGCCCCAAGAATGCTACAAAATCTAGCCAACACTCATACTTGAATAACTTAGCATATAGCTTCTGTTACCGCAAGGTCTAAAGTACCACTCTCAAATGTTGCTCGTGGTCCTCCATGCTACGCGAGTAGATCAAAATGTCATCAATGAAGGCAATGACAAATGAATCAATATATGGCCTGAACACCATGTTCATCAAATCCATAAACGCCGCTGGGGCGTTAGTCAAACCGAATGAAATTACTAGGAACTCATAATGGCCATATCTAGTCCGAAAAGTAGTCTTCGGAATGTTCGAATCCCGAAGCTTCAATTGATGGTACCCCGATCCCAAGTTGATTTTATAGAACACCCTGGCACCCTGCAACTGATCAAACAAGTCATCAATACGCGGCAACGGGTACTTGTTATTGATGATAACTTTGTTCAACTGGCAGTAATCAATGCACATCCGCATAGTCCCATCTTTCTTCTTCACAAATAACATTGGTGTGCCTCAAGGTGATACGCTCGATCTGACGAATCCCTTTGCTAACAACTCCTCAAGCTGTTCCTTCAACTCCTTCAACTCTTTCAGGGCCATGCGGTACGGTGGTATAGAGATAAGCTGGGTACCTGGAGCCAAATCAATACAGAAATCGATATCACGATCTGGTGGCATGCCTGGAAGATCATAAGGAAACACATCGGAGAATTCCTGGACTACGGGCACTAAATCAATCGCTGGAGACTCTGCGGTAGTATCTCTAAGAAAAGCTAGATAAGACAAACAACCCTTCTCGACCATGTGCTGAGCCTTCAGAAAAGAGATAACCAGGCTAGATGCACTGACAGACAAACCCTTCCACTCCAACCTAGGCAACTCTGGCATCGCCAAGGTAACACTCTTGGCATTGCAATCAAGGATGGCGTGATATGAAGATAACTAGTCCATGCCCAGGATGACCTCAAAATCAGTCATATCGAGCTATAACAGATCCGCTCTAGTCTCATAATCGTAGAAAGTAACAATGCAAGATCGATAGATGCGATCCATAACAACGGAATCTCCCATAGGAATGGATACATAAAAAGGAGTACGTAGGGACTCACGAGAAACACCTAGCAAATGATCAAACAAAGATGAAACATATGAATACGTAGACCCTAGATCAAATAGTATTGAAGCATCCCTACCGCAGACAGAAATAATACCCATGATCACGACATATGAGGCCACTGTATCTGGTCTGGCCGAAAAAACATAGAACCTAGCTGGAGCGCCACCTGGCTGGCCTCCACCTCTAGAATGGCCCCTACCCACCTGCCCTCTGCATCTGGGCGGTCGGACAGCTGGTAGGACAGCTGGTCCTGGAATCATAGGTTGATGACCCTGCTGCACTGCCTTTCCCCAAAGCCTGGGGCAGAACCTCCGCACATGACTGAGCTCCCCGCACTCGAAACAACCTCTCGGTATGGTGGACTGCTGACATGCAGTCTGACCATGATGGCCTAAACACCCACTGGAGGATCCCTGAATAGCTGGTGGGCGGTAGGAACTCTCTGGCATGGCGCTGGAAAAGGGTTTCACTGGAGCACCCCAAGAACGCGTCGATGCTGGATATGTGGGCTTGCTAGACTGACCCCTCACGAACTGACCCATGCCCCCAGACCGAGTACCACTGAACTCTCCAAAATCGAATATCGAAGCCTTTTACCTCTCGTTGACTGCTCTCGGCTCCATTGACGGACACCCTCGATCCTCCGAGCTATCTCCACAACTAGCCCGTAAGAAGTCTCAATCTCCACCTCTCGAGCCATGTTGGCCTGGATACCTGAGTGCAAACCGGCAACAAACCTCCGCACTCTTTCTGCATCGGTAGGAAGTATCATAAGTGCATGGCGAGACAACTTAGAGAATTTTTCCTCTTAGTCGGTCACCGACATTTGGCCCTGCTAAAACTGCTCGAACTGAAACCGCAACTCTTCCCTCTGAGATGGTGAAATATCTCTATCCAAGAAAAGGCGTGGGAACTGATCCCAAGTCATGGGAGGAGAACCTTCTGGTATGAAGATATGACTGCCACCATCTACGGGCCCTGCCCTCCAGCTGGAAGGTGGTAAGGTACACCCCGTGGGACTCCAATATCCTCATGTTGTGCAGTCTGTCCCTGCACGGATCAATAAAGTCCTGGGGATCCTCATGTCGCTCATCTCCAAAAGAAGGAGGATGAAGCATGGTCCATCTGTCCAATAGCTTCTGCAGGTCACCGGCCGCAGCTGGTCCAGACTCAGGTATAGCTGCTGCAACTGGCTAAGCTCCGCCCACGGGTAGTGCTCCTGGGGTCTGATATACGATAGCTGCATGCCCTGGAGCCTGAGCGGTATGGGTCTGTGCTCCCCCTCCCGCCTAAGATGTGGCTGGGTCTGCTGGAAATAAACCAGCCTAAGTCATAGAATCCATGAACTACAGTATACGACCCATGACCTCCTGGAATCCCGGCGCGGACATGAAATCCACCGGGGTTGGCTCTGCTGCAGGCACCTCGCCTTGATCCTCAATAATAGGATCCTCCACTGGATCCACTGGTGGCATAGCTAGAGAAACTCTGGGACGTCCTCATCCCCTACCACGGGCTGGAGCCCTCCCTCTGCCTCTTATCCGGCCTCTAGCAACAGGGGGAAGAGCTTCTCCATGATCGGGTAGATCGACCGTGCGCGTTCTCACCATCTGTGAGAGAAAAAGAGAAAGATACTTAGAATCACATCAACTGCGCGATAGAAGATGAAGAAAAGAGTAGTTTCCTAATACCATATAGCCTCTAGAAGATAAGTACGGGCGTCTCTGCACCGATCCGCAAGACTCTATTAGGCTTGCTCATAACTTGTGAGACCTACGTGAACCTAGTGCTCTGATACCATGTTGTCACGACCCAATTCTTTTATAGGTCGTGATGTCGCTCAGCGCCGTCGCTAGGCAAGCCAATAGTGGATTAACCATGTAATTTCCTATTTTTAATAAACTTCCAATGTCACACCTCCTTTTTTTCCCGAGGGAAAGGAAAGAAAGGCGTTTTTCCAATTTAAGTGACATTAATCGAAATTGGATTATTTATTAGATTCAGAGTCATCACTTGGGATAAAATCTGGTGTCCCAAGTCACCAGTTTATTTTAAATCCCAAATCGAGGAAATTTAACTCTGTTTTACGGTCTGCGACTACAGAAGACCAGGTAAGAAATTCTGTTAACCTGAGAGAAGGTGTGAGGCACTCTCGAATTTCATGGTTTTAGCACGGTCTCTTTAATCATACCTGGCTTAATTAAATTATTTAATTACTCATTTTAGAACCTATGTACATTTACCTTTTTACCGCTTTTAATTGCTTTATTATTCGTAATTATGAAATTATCTTGAAACGAATCACGCGTACGTATATTCGTTTTGTTTGGTGTGTCAAGAATCATGTCACGTGTACGTGTACACAATTAATAATACTTTATTATTATTAAGATTGTTTCGCCCAAATTTGCGCGAATGCATACCTTGATTTTAATTTTGGAAATCAGAATTATGTCACGCGAACGTATACATAATCACGATAATTTAATTAATTAAGAGCACCACCTAAAGTATGCTATCGTATTCATGATTATTCATTTTCTAAGATTATTGTGAAAGTTCAAAGTTATGAAATGGATTTATGGAGAAGTATGAAACTTAATTACTAGGATTATTTACAAAAAGAGTTACTCTACTAAGTTATGAAAAATATTTGCCACTATTATTATGGGAGAAATATGAGATAGCTTATTAATTTTATTATCATGGGCCTGGCCGAATCTTATTATTTAGCCCATTTGTCTATGTTCAATCCTACATTTACTTCTAGCTAAACTATACATCCCATTAATCAATAACAAAAACTTCTCATAATATATTGAAACATAATTGGCATGCAACTTATCACTATTGAAGTTTTTCAACATAAATAAGCATTTCTAATTAGCCATTAAACTTATTTAGGCAACGAATCTATCTAAACAGTATAGAAACCAATAATCAGAAGGAGCAATGAGAATAAACTATCCAAATCCAGGCTCATGTTTTATAAAGTCAGAAGCAAATATAAATAAATAAAGCATTAAAATCAAATCGCGATGAAAAAGAAAAGGCACACATACAATAGCTGAATAACTCGAAGAAACAATATTATATTTTAGTTCACCAACATGAAATGAAACAGTATAGAATTGGACCTTAATGAAGCTATTCAAAGCACATTCTTTGTCTCGAAAAACTGTACAGTGAACAGGAACCAGGACCGCAAACGGAAACCTCCAACCGGTGACCTCGACGCCAACGAACTCAACTTTCGAAGCTGTTGTTTTTGTGTGAAAAAGGGCTGTTTTCCGTGTTTTCGATGGAGTTTTTCGGCTGATATTTATGGAGGAAACATAGATGATTTTGTGTGAGCAAAAACCAAGATGATTTCCTAAGGTTTTCCTAATTGTTCTACTCCCTCCCTTTCCAAGATGTCAATTATATATAAATATATGTGGGTTGTAGTAATTGATGTGAGGAAGTAGTGCTGAGTGGGGGAAGCGGGGAAAGGGACCTGAGGGAGAGGGGAGTTTAGCAAAAAAATGGGAAGTTAGGGGATTGGGGACGTGAGTGTTTAGGTAGGTTTTTGGAGAAAACTTTTATTTCCTTTTTGTTTTTAATAGATTTGTTTTTTGTTCTTTTTGTTATTGACTTTTGTTTATATATATATATATATATATATATATATATA
>AWOL01S0024946.1:0-28762 GCA_000715115.1 Nicotiana otophora | reverse complement strand
ATATATATATATATATATATACACTTGTGAATTTTCTTTTCTTTTTTTTAAAACAGAAATAAAACTTGTAGTCTGAGAAGGTGAATATATATTTCAATTTTTTCAGATAAATTCTACTAAAAGTGAGATAGAAGTTTAAAATATTAATATTAGATCTAAAAGAAATATTTATACTAAAATGATATAGAATTTGGGTGTGGTCAAAAAATTAGTTGTTTATAGCATACCCCTCTTTGCTTGGAAACATGAAGAGTTTTGAGGCAAAGAAAATGAACAAGGTGACTGAGTTTTGACCTCACTATTATTTAAAAAGGCAAAGAAGAGAAAAAAAGAGGTTGCAACTGAGCCTTGGCTTTAGGCAGCCTACATATCCCGAGTTGTAGGGGAAGCAGGTCACGTTTAGTTCTAGTAGAAGAAGAATAATGAAGTATGCTTAGATGGAGAGCCGAGCGAAGTTCCGTCGAGGTTTTGATCCGCGGTTCCTGCTATTACATAAAAATGAAAAGAAAATTACGTACTCTTGAAATTTAAGAGTTACAAAATTCCTATCTAAATGCCATCTGGAATCTTGTCTTGATTCTTGACTGCTTCCCCCATTGACTTTAGACTGAAACTTGATGCTCCCGATGTAACTAACTATGAAATATTCTCACAGGTTTGTTTCTTGATCAGATGATGAGAAGATGGATCTTGAGACCCTATGTCTCCGCATGCATTATGTCAAAGTTGGTTGCGGCTGGTATTGAGATCAAACGTTCCACTTTCTTTGGCAAGAGCTGGAATCTTAAGTTTTACACATGTTTCCAATAAGAAATGCAACCAGGGGATGTAGTACCCTATGTTTGCAATAAGGTGAGGCTCTTGGCTCTCTAAGATTCTACTAGGGAATGACGTACCCTATGTAGGCAGAAGATAATGCAACCAGGGGATGTAGTACCCTGTGTTGATAATAAGATGAGATTCGAGGTACTCATAGGACGCTACTAGGAAATGTCGTACCCTATGTTGGCAATAAAATGAGGCTCGTGGCGCTCTGAGATGCTACTAGGGAATGTCGTACCATATGTTTGCAATAAAAAATGCAACCAGGGGATGTAGTACCCTGTGTTGGCAATAAGGTGAGGCTCTTGGCACTCTGGGATGCTACTAGGGAATGTTGTACCCTATGTTAGCAATAAAAAATGCAACCAGGGGATGTAGTACCCTGTGTTGGCAATAAGGTGAGGCTCTTGGCACTCTGGGATGCTACTAGGGAATGTTGTACCCTATGTTAGCAATAAAAAATGCAACCAGGGGATGTAGTACCCTTTGTTGGCAATAAGGTGAAGATAGGGTATTGGTTGCCTAAAATGAAACTAAAAATAAAATGATTACATGTATATTGGAAGAAAATCAAGGATTTGAGAACATTTGGTGGTGTTCGTCTTTTCAAGAACTATTTCCTATAACTATTCTATTCATGTTCTAAACAAAGAAAGATTCGTTAGTTTTAAAATGGAGGTCGGTTTGTGGCCTTGATTATTTCGATCTCTTGATCTCGGCTCATATTCTTTTCAACTGCAACTAATTATTTCCTGAATACCAGCTGCATTTCTGACTCCGGAGAACCTTTAGCATTTCCAAACTTTGCCATGACGGTTGGTCGTGTAGAACTTAACCTTTTTCAACTTTAGTTTGCCTTTGTGGGCATTTTTCTTTTGGCTTCTTTCAAAGTTTTCCATTTCAAAGCATCGGCCAATCATGGCCAGTCGGGGTCGACTTGATTCCCTTGCCGAGGCTGGGTGCCTTTTTGAAAGTATCAGTTCGCTTCAAACGAGAACCCTATAAATCGGTCTTGCCATCTTTTCTTTGACTTATGTTTTCAACAAATTTAGACCAAAAGGGATTCAAAGAAATATAAATAATGGAACAGAGAATGAGTTTAAAACAAGAGGGGTCCCTTTCGAGGAACAGAAAGACGAACTTATCTAGGAGTACATGCGGACTTCAATGAACATGGCATGCCTTTTGGACTGGATGTTTGATCTGCGTAAATTGTCTAACTCTTAGAAACTCATCACAACCTTTGACTTGAAACCGAAAAATATTGCTCAGGACTGTGTTGATGCCATGGCTGCGTGGTTCCTCTTTTCGATCAACAGTGCCTTTTGCGGGTTTTCACTAGTTGATCTCTCTCATATCTCTTCTCGCCATCTCCTTATAGTGCCCTTTGTGGGTTTTTACTAACAAGACTCTCTCATTTTTATTTTCTCTACTCACCATCGCCCTACAGTGCCCATGAGGGTTTTCACCAATAGGACTCTCTCATTTTATTTCTCTAATTTGGTTGCATCCGATCCTAGTAATCGTATCCTCCAACTCTTGAAAATTCTCGCCAATTGATCGGAATGACTTGAAAGGATTTGGGTAAAAAGAATTTGGATTGACTTACAACTTTGGAACCTTTCGAGCGAAATCATCGCCGAACCATTGTGACAACTGCCCCAGTTTTTACTTTTGGGGGAATGTGGATTTTTGTTTTGGTATGACCGAACACTAGATTGAGGCTGCCTACGTATCCTTTCGGAATCAGGTCAAACGTAGTTCAATTAACTTGAACTTGTTTTGATTTTTGTTTTGTTTTTCTTCTGTTTTGTTTTCTTTTGCTTCTTTTCTTCTTCTTTTTTCTTTTTTCTTCTTCTTTCTCTTCTTTTTTTCCTTTTATTATTATTTTTCTTCTGTTTTTTTTTCTTTTTCTTTCTCATTACATACAAGGTTCCAAAGAGGGTGGCCAAGGAAAAAGTATCTGGCTCAAAGGGTTAGAAAAGGATTAATAGTATTTGGGTAGTAAGAATGAAAGCCTTCGTCATCCCAATCAGAGAGTATTAAAGCTGCGTAAAGGGTCAAACATAGTACCTTTTGACCGCGTCTGTATTGACATTTGTATCGGGAACATTTCCTTCGATGTCTCCCAAATACAGTACTCCCTTTTGGCATCACTCTTGTTATAATGTATGTACCTTCCAATTCGGGGCAAATTTTCCTTTAGCTTCCTCGTGATGCGGAAGAATACGCCTCAGAACGAGTTGCCTTACTTCAAATTTCTTGGGCTGCACTTTCTTGTTGTAGGCACGGGCCATTCTTTGTTGGTATAACTGCCTGTGGCAAACTGCAGTCAATCACTTTTCATCAACTAAAGTCATTTTCCTCAATCGGGTCTTGACTCAATCTTCATCCTCGCTATCGGTTTCAACAATGATCCGAAGAGAATGGAATTTCAATTTCTACTGATATCATGGCTACAGTGCCATAAACCAATCAAGTAAGGGTGGTTTTCATTTGGACTTGGTTTAGGCTTGTTGTCCCTTCTTTGTTTATTTTCTTACAAGCCTTATCTTCGGCACATTCTACTTCTCGATTCATTATTTCAAGGTCTGACATCATTTTAGGATCTGGGCATGAAGTCCGCAAGCATATCATGTTATTAAAATCTGCATTAACAAAACTGAAAAGAGAATAAAAAAGGTGACAAGATTAATAAAAGAGACATTCATGGATGATGAAACATTGATTTTATTTATTTGAATTTTATATGTAAAAAATAAATATAAGGGTTTATATCAAAAAGTAAGATAGTAAAGTAAAAGAATTCGGATTACACCCTGAAATAACCCGAAATACAGAAAAGATAGGAAGACCGGCTACCGAGATTCCCGTCTGATAGAGAAAGTTTCAGGTTTGGCGCCCATTTTTAGGTTTCTTTTCTATTGCGGCAATGGCTACAATGGCTTTCAGAGCCGGATCAAATTCTTCAATTGCCCTTTTGAGGGTCCAACAGTCATTTGTATTATGTCCTACTGCTACAGAGTGGTATTCATATTTAGCATCAGTTTGGTGCGAGGGGGACTCGGGATTTGGTCGGTTCAGGGCCACTGGCTGCAACAGATCTAGCCCGATTAGCTTTTGAAACAAACTTGAATATGATTCACCTATAAGAGTGAACTGATTCCTTCTGAGGAGCTCTCTTGGGCGAGGATTGTATTAGGAAACATTTGGTTGGGGATTATATGGAGCTTGGTAGGGACGGGCATTTCTGGAAGGTGGAGCTCGGTTTTGTGTATAATGTCGTGGCCGCGTGTAAGGTTGCGCATTTATCACCGCATAGAGAGGCAATGCCATGGCATAAACAACATCTTGATGGGGATAATATTGTTGTGGGACCTTAGGAAGCATATATGATTGGTTGAATGACCTGCGGGCCCCCTTCGAACTCAAAGCCATCATGGCTCCCTCTTCCCTCTTGTTTTTGTTCATCAAACTCCCCGAACCATTCTCAACGGTCTGTGATGTGGCCTTAAAGGTAACATGACTCAAGATTTGGCCCATTTTAAACCACTTTCGACCATCTCTCCAATTTTGATAGCCTCCCGAACGGATTACCCATAACGAACATCATGTTCTGGAAGTAGTCCGCTTCTTTAGCCTGTAGGAAGACCGTAACCATTTCTGCTTCATCCATTGGAGGCTTTACCCTGGCGGCTTGCTTGCACCATTTGACAGCATTCGCGAAAACTTTCCGCAGTTTTCTTTTTCAAATTGGACAAAGAGTTCTCTTTTTGTATTTTTTCACTCTTGCCTTGTTTTCGGTTGTTTTTCGCTCTTTGTTTTCCTTTGTTATTTTTGTCACTCCTTTCTTTCTTTTTCTTTCTTCTCTTTTTTTTTCACTTAGTTTATTTGATGGCAATGATTGAATCCGATGGGGATTGCCTACGTATCATGACGCCGCATGAATCAGATCTTGCGTAGCTCGGGAATATCGGGAACAAAGTATATAAGCTAGCTCTTATTTTTTCTTTGGGAATTTTTGGAAAGAAGACTTCTTAAAGGAGAAAGAAAGGTTTGTTTTTGGATTTTGATTGATCTTTCTTTGAATTTTTGGAAGAAAGACTTCTAAAGAAGGAAAACATATATTTTTGGATTTTGATTTGCAATTTTTTTTGTTTTCCGAATGAAAGACTTCGGAAAAAAAAGGAAAATATAATTGGATTTAATGATTTTTTTTGGAATTTTCTAAGGAAAGAATTCTAAGAAAGAATTAAGGAAAGGAAAAATATTTTTTGGATTTTTTTGAAAATGGGGGCCGGAACCGATGAGGTTTGCCTACGTATCTCACATCCGGTGAGAATCAGACCCGCGTAGTTCAGTAAGAAGCGGAGAATATTCAAAATCTCAATCTATTTATTAACATCCTTTGAGTAAAATTTTGACACAGCTTGATTTTTAAATAGAGGGATTTTATGAGAACCAGCTAAATTTCACACTTTTATTTTCTTCCTCCTAGTTTTTCTTAATTTTCTTTTCCTATTTTAGCAGCTAATCAACATGCAAACCAGATCAAATATACACACAAGTAGCACATAAGATGCATCAGGATGGTCTTGTAATTTCGGTTACACGTGTCCTAGACGGACCCAACCCCTGTGTTGAGTCCCCAAAGTCAAATGCACGTGATACAAACAAACGTACCTACTAGGGATCCGGCATGAGGCTATGTTATTCTAGGTTTAAATCCTGGGGAGTGTTTTAGACCTGGCTTACCCAAGCGGACAGCTCGAGCCAAGGTGGGAGCAACGTACCAAGAGCACGAAAGTTTACCCGGTCTAGTTACTGATCCAGCCTCGTTCTAATTGGTATGACCTCTAACAGAAAAGTGGGTCACGCGCACGTGTGCACCATAAATTTAGAAGACTCAGAAGGGAGGCGTAAGAAGACAGTTTAATACAATTCAAATAGTATCAAAGCAGTAAATAAGCAACAATTAGCATATTAGGCCCACAAACACAATAATATCATACAATCAATAAAGCCAAGTATAAATCACATTACAAGCTTGAATTCTGAACCCTGAACCACAAGTTCTGGGTTCTTTTCTCCAGCAGAGTCGCCATAGCTATCACACCTTCTTTTTTTCCTGAGGGAAAGGAAAGAAAGGAGTTTTTCCAATTTAAGTGACATTAATCGAAATGGGATTATTTATTAGATTCAGAGTCGTCACTTGGGATAGAATCTGGTGTCCCAAGTCACCAGTTTATTTTAAATCCCAAATCGAGAAAATTTGACTCTGTTTTACGGTCTGCGAACATAGAAGACCGGGTAAGGAATTTTGTTAACCCGAGAGAAGGTGTGAGACACTCTCGAATTCCGTAGTTTTAGCACGATCGCTTTAATCTTACCTGGCTTAACTAAATTATTTAATTACTCATTTTAGAACCTATGTACATTTACTTTTTTACTGCTTTTAATTGCTTAATTATTCATAATTATAAAATTATCTTGAAACGAATCACGCGTACGTGTATTCGTTTTGTTTGGTGTGTCAAGAATCATGTCACGCGTACGTGTATACAATTAATAACACTTTATTATTATTAAGATTGTTTCGTCCAAATTTGCGCGAATGCATACCTTGATTTTAATTTTGGAAATCAGAATTATGCCACGCGAACGTATACATAATCACGATAATTTGATTAATTAAGAGCGCCACCTAAAGCATGCTATTGTATTCATGATTATTCATTTCCTGAGATTATTGTGAAAGTTTAAAGTTATGAAATGGATTTATGGAGAAGTATGGGACTTAATTACTAGGATTATTTACAAAAAGAGTTACTTTACTAAGTTATGAAAAATATTTACCATTATTATTATGGGAGAAATATGAGATAGCTTATTAATTTTATTATCATGGGCCTGGCCGAATCTTATCATTTAGCCCATTTGTCTATGTTCAATCCTACGTTTACTTCTAGCTAAACTATACAGCCCATTAATCAACAACAAAAACTTCTCATAATATATTGAAACATAATTGGCATGCAACCTATCATTATTGAAGTTTTTCAACATAAATAAGCATTTCTAATTAGCCATTAAACTTATTTAGGCAACAAATCCATCTAAACAGTATAGAAACCAATAATCAGAAGGAGCAATGGGAATAAACTATCCAAATCCAGGCTCGTGTTTTATAAAGTCAGAAGAAAATATAAATAAATAAAGCATTAAAATCAAATCGCGATGAAAAAGAGAAGGCACACATACAATAGCTGAATAACTCAAAGAAACAATATTATATTTTTGTTCACCAACATAAAATGAAACAGTATAGAATTGGACCTTAATGAAGCTATTCAAAGCACATTCTTTGTCTAGAAAAACTGTACAGTGAACAGGAACCAGGACCTCAAACGGAAACCTCCAACCGGTGACCTCGACGCCAACGAACTCAACTTTCAGAGCTGTTGTTTTTGTGCGAAAAAGGGCTATTTGTTGTGTTTTCGATGGAGTTTTTCGGCTGATTTTATGGAGGAAATAAAGATGATTTTGTGTGAGCAAAAACCAAGATGATTTCCTAAGGTTTTCCTAATTGTCCTCCTCCCTCCCTTTTCAAGATGTCAATTATATATAAATATATGTGGGTTATAGTAATTGATGTGAGGAAGTAGTGCTGAGTGGGGGAAGTGGGGAAAGGGACGTGAGGGAGAGGGGAGTTTAGCAAAAAAATGGGAAGTTAGGGGATTGGGGACGTGAGTGTTTAGGTAGTTTTTTGGAGAAAACTTTTATTTCCTTTTTGTTTTTAATAGATTTGTTTTTTGTTCTTTTCGTTATTGACTTTTGTTTATATATATATATATATATATATATATATATAAAGAGAGTAAATGTAACTAAAAATATTAGCCAACTACTTTGAGACGTAAATATCATATACATAAGAAAACTAACTATTTACACTCTAGTTAAATTATACTAACTAAAATACCATAGCTATATATATATTTCAATTTTCTCAGATAAATTCTACTAAAAGTGAGATAGAAGTTTAAAATATTAATATTAGATCTAAAAGAAATATTTACACTAAAATGATATAGAATTTGGGTGTGGTCAAAAAATTAGTTGTTCACATCCAAGTATTTAAATTCTATTAGTTAAAAGATTTAAGAAACAACAAATTTAAATTAATAAAACAAAAGCAACTGAATGCAATCATAACCATAGTAATAATCCAAAACCATAAAATCTGCTAGTGTGTATGCCGACACCTGGTGTCACGAGTGTATGAGCACTAATAGATTATACAAACTATAGCTACTGTCTGAAATAAAAATAGACAAAAAATGAAAGAAATTGAGAGACGCTAGGTGTTGCGAAACGGCTCAGAAAGCAGCTCACCACTAGGCCTCCGGGTAACGGGGACGCACGCCGGTATGTCCACCAGATGCACCTGCCTCATATCCTGCACAGTTAGTGCATAAGTGTAGCGTGATTACATAAACAACATGTACCCAGTAAGTATCAAGTCTAACCTCGAAGAAGTAGTGATGAGGAGTCGACATGAACACTTACTACGGGCTAACAATAACAGTATAAGAGTTCTAAATAAGCATGGATTATATAGATGACAATAATAATCACTCATTAACAAGCAAAACATAAAGAATCTTTCACACATGAAAATTTCCAAATTAATTCAGTCATATATGATTTCAACTTCTCGAACCATTAAATGATATCAAATATATAATTAAACTCCGAGTATTATCACGCACGATTATGTCGAGGTCGTATGGCTCGATCCAGAATAATGTGTACACTGCCGAGGGTCGAGCGGCACAAATCATAGATGCATCTATTTACTGCCGAGGCGTTCGGCCCATTCCACAAGAAGAGAAGATACTATCTAAGCATTTGACTTAAACGTTATTAAAGGCTAATACACAATGTAATACAAATTCCATTCACGGCCTTTCAATATTCCTCTAACAAGTTATAATATAATTTAGGCACTTTGATTAACAAGTAGGGTGCAAACATTTCAAATAATTCATGATTTGAGTCCTAAAACTACCCAGACATAAGCATAATTAGTAGCCACGCACGGACGCTCGTCACCTCGTACGTACATAGCCCCAACAATTAGAAGCAAACATTAATTTAAATCACCTATGGGGTAAATTCCCTCTTACAAGGTTATACAAGACACTTACCTCTTCTCGAAGCTCACTTTCCGGCCTCAAATTCACTCTAAAGCCTCAACTCGGTGCCGAATAATCCCGACCTCAAATTCACTCTAAAATCTCAACTCGATGCCGAATAATCCGAAACTAGTCAAATGTTGTATAAATAAATCAATATGTGTTCAAAAGTTCATATTCTAACTATTAGAGTGATTACCCAACCCCAATTGAAGAATTCCTAAAATTCATCCCCAGGCCCACGTACCCGGATTCCAAAATATTTCAAAGATAGTTGTTATCCATAACCTCACGAACTCAAATATATAATTTTCACTCAATTCCATAACCATTTTCGTGGTTAAATCCCATTTTTATTAATACCTAGATTTTTTCAACTAAACCCACAATACTTTTTACAATATTTCATGTTAAAATCTACCCATAATTTATATATTAAACTTACATTGGGTAGGAATTACTTGCCTTCAATACCTAGGTTGAAATCCCCTTATTTAAAGCTCCAAAATCGCCCAAGTGTGTAATAAATGAGCTCAAAAATAGCCTAAGTCCCATTTTAAAATGTTCTGCCAAGTTGCCCCCTTTTACGCGAATGCGGAAAGGGCCTCGCGTTCGCGAAAGCAAACGGTCCAGGCCCAGAAATGTTGGCCATAGCGAAGGAGGAGGCTTACCTTCCCTCCCCTACGCGAACGCGAGGGCAACTTCGCGAACGCAAAGAACAATGGTGCCACCCCCTACCCAGCTCGCCTTACCCTTCGCGAACGCGGCCCCCATCACGCGAACGCGAAGCACAAAATTCCTCCAGCCCAATTCCTTCATTGCAAATGCGAGGATCCTTCTGCGTTCACGAAGAAGGAAACCAGAACTGGAAAATCAGGTTTTTCCTACTTAGCTCCGGGTGGTCCAAAACACACCCGAGCCACTCGGGACCCCATCTAAATACACTAACAAGTCCATAAGCATAATATGGACCTACTCGAATGCTCGAAATGCGTAAAACAACAACGAAACTAAGAATCACATCCCAAAACCAAATTGAACCAAATCATGAACTTCAAGTTTCCAATTCGCCCCGAACGCGCCGAATCGTACTTAGACTACTCAGAATGGCACGAAATTTTTCATGCAAGTCTTAAATCACCATTCGGAACTATTCCTAGGCTCGGAATCCCAAACGGACCTCGATAACCCCAAAACCTGCTCCAATCAAAATTTAAAGAGCATTTAAACCATCAATAAGTCAATTTTCAATATTAAGCGTGGAAACGCTCCCGGTTTATCCAACATCCAATCAGAACATACGCCTAAGTCTAAAATCATCATAATAACCTATTGGAACCACCAAATCCTGATTCCTAAGTCGTTCACGCAAAATGTTGACCAAAGTCAAACTTAGCCTTTAAAAGCCAAACCAAGGAATCAAGTATTTCGATTTCAATCCGAACCCATCAAAATCCCGAATTAAACATCGCCGCAAGTCATAGAATAGTAAAAGCAGATACAGGGAGTCTTACTTAGGGGAATAGGGGCCTAGAAAGAAAAATGATCGGTCGAGTCATTACATTCTCCACCTCTTAAACAACGTTCGTCCTAGAACGGGTCTAGAATCATACTTGGAGTGATGAATAAGTATGGATTCTAGAACCGTTCTAGGAGGGCATCCACACTTATTCATCACTCCAGATATGATTCTAGACCCGTTCTAGGATGAACGTTTGTTTAAGAGGTGGATCAACCTCTTAAAAATTATGATTTCAAAAGCAATAAAAATGAGTAATTAAGTGGATCAATCATCGTTGGCTTGCCTGACGGCGGTGTTAGGCGCCATCACGACCTATAGTAGATTTTGGGTCGTGACAATATATTCCTCAATTCTTCCCAAAAATAGGAGGTCTAAATTGGAGAGTTTCAACCTTTCAATCCCTAATCTCAGCTTTTGTTTAGACAATTAATATGCATAATAAACATAACAGTACAGTCAAGGCATGATGTAAATCTAAGACTATCCGGATATCTCATGAAATATAGCTACGCACGGACTCTCGTCACCTAATGCATACGTAGCTCCCCACACAACCCGAAACTAGTCAAATGTTATATAAATTAATCAATATATGTTCAAAAGTTCATAATTTAACTATTAGAGTAATTACCCAACACAAATTGGAAGATTCCTAAAATTAACCCTCGGGCCCACATGCCCCGGATTCCAAAACATTTCAAAGATAGTTATTACCCATAACCTCACGAACTCAAATATATAATTTTTATCCCATTCCATAATCATTGTCGTGGTTAAATCCCTTTTTTTTTAAACAAACCCTAGGTTTTTCACCTAAATCCATAATTCTTATTATTTTACATGTTAAAATCTACCCATAATCTATGTATTTAACTTATATTGGGTAGGAATTACTTACCTTTAATAGCTAGGTAGAAATCCCCCTCTAAGAAGCTCCAAATATCGCCCAAGAAGTGAAATAAATGAACCAAAATGGCCTAAGTCCCACATTAAATGGACCTCACTGCCTCCAGCATTTTCGCTTCTGCGGACCTGGGGCCGCATCTGTGGCACCGCACCTACGAAAACAGGTGCGGTCCTAGCCTAGGCTGGCTGACTTCACTTCTACAGACGGGCTCCCGCTTTTGCGGAGAGTGGAGCGAATCTGCGGTCCAGGCCTGGCCATCCTCTTATCGCACCTGCGGACTTCTCATCGCAGAAGCGAGGCCGCTTCTGTGGATGTTCCTCTGCTTCTGCATACTATTGGCCATATGCCCAAAGACGGTTCTGTGGACAACAGCTAGCACCTGTGGGCATCGCACCTGCGGGCTTCGCACATGCGGCCAAAAGCTCACAGGTGCGGGCACTCCAGAACTGGTGCACCAACAGCCCCTTTCAAGTTCTAACTCGATCCGTGCATCGTCCGAGCAGCATCCGAGGCCTCTTACAAATATACCAACGAGTTTGTAAACATAAAACGGACCTGCTCGACCTCACGAAACATGAAAAACAACAGCAAAACTAAGAATCACACCCCAAACCAAATCGAATAAACTTATGAACTTCAAGTTCTTCTAATTTTCTCTGAACGTGCCGAACATACTTAAACTACTCGGAATGATACCAAATTTTGCGTGCAAGTCTTAAATCACCATACGGAACTATTCCCAGCATCGCAAACGGACCTCGATAACACCAAAACCTACTCCAAACCAAATTTAAAGAACTTTAAAACCTTCAATAAGCCAACTTTCAAGTTTAGGGCCTGAAACGCTCCCGGGTCATCCAAAACCTGATCCGGACACACACCCAAGTCCAAAATCATCATACAAACCTATTGGGACCGTCTAATCCCAATATCGAGGTTCTTTACTATAAATGTTGATCCAAGTCAAAATTAACCCTTTAAAGTCAATATTAAGGAACTAAGTATTCCAATTTCAACCCGGACCCTTCCAAACCGGAACTAACCAACCCCCCAAGTCACAAAATAGAAAAAGCACATACGGGGAATCTTATTTAGGGGGATGGGGATCTAGAAAGCAGAACGACCAATTGGGTCCTTACATTCTCCACCTCTTAAACAAACATTCGTCCTCGAACGGGTATAAAATCATACCTGGAGTGCCGAATAAGTGTAGATATCTGCTCTGCATGTCCTCCTCGGTCTCCCAAGTTGCCTCCTCGACTGGTTGACCCCTCCACTGAACCTTTATTACAGAAATCTGCTTGGACCTCAACTGGAGAACATGCCTATCAACAATGGCAACTGGCTCCTCCTCATAGCCCAGGCTCTCATCTAACTGAACCGTGTTGTAGTCTAACGCATGCGACCTATGGGCATGATACTTCCAGAGCATAGACACATGGAAAACTGGATGAACTCCCAATAGACTGGAAGGTAAGGCAAGCTCACAAGCAACCTCCCCAACTCATCTCAACACCTCAAATCGTCCTAATAAACCTTGGGCTTAACTTGCCCTTCTTCCCGATCCTCATGATTCCCTTCATCGGCGAGACCTTCGAGAACCTTCTCGCCCACCATGAATGATAAATCACGCGCCTTCTAATCTGCGTAACTCTTCTATCTGGATTGTGCTGTGCAAAGTCGCTCCTGAATCAACTTTACCTTTTCTAAGGCATCCTTCACCAAATCAGTATCATATAACGTAGCCTCACTAGGCTCAAAGCATCCAATGGGCGAACGACATCGCCGACCATATAAAGCCCCAAATAGAGCCATCTCGATGCTGGACTGATAACTATTGTTGTAAGCGAACTCAGCCAAAGGCAAGAATCGATCCCACTGCCCTCCAAAGTCAATCACACATGCTCTAAGCATATCCTCCAAGATCTGAACTGTCCGCTCCGACTGCCTGTCAGTCTGCGGATGAAAGGTTGTACTGGGCTCTACCCGGGGCCCCAACTCACTCTGCACTGCCCTCCAGAAATATGAAGTAAATTGAGGGCCTCTATCTGATATAATGGAGATAGGCACACCATGCAATTGAACAATTTCCTGAATGTAAATCTGGGCCAATCTCTCTGAAGAATACGTGGTCACCACCAGAACGAAGTGTGACGACTTGGTCAATACGTCGACAATGACCCAAAATGCATCAAACTTCCGCAAGGTCTGCGGCAACCCAACTACGAAATCTATAGTAATACGCTCCCATTTCAACTCAGGTATAACTATCTACTAGAGTAGGCCACTTGGCCTCTGATGCTCGTACTTAACCTATTGGCAATTAAGGCACATCGCTACATACTCAACTATGTCCTTCTTCATCCGTTGCCACCAATAATGCTGTCTCAAGGCGCGATACATCTTCGTAGCATGTGGATGAATAGAATACCGAGAACTGTGTACCTTCTCTAGAATAGGTTCCCGCAATCCATCAACATTAGGAACATATAGGCGACCCTAGAGTCACAAAACACCATCCTCACCGATAGTAACCTCCTTGGAACCACCCTGTAGTATCGTCTCTTAGAGAACCAACAAGTGCGGATCATCAAACTGGCGAGCCTTGATCTGCTCGAATAGTGAAGACTGAGCAACGACGCATGCAAGAACCCGGCTGGGCTCTGAAATATTCAACCTCACAAGTCTTTTATCCAAGGACTGAATGTCCGAAGCTAATGGCCTCCCCTATACTGAAATGAAGGCCAAACTACCCATACTCTCTGCCTTTCTGCCCAAGGAATCCGCAACTACATTCGCCTTGCCCGGATGATAAAGGATGGTGATATCGTAGTCTTTTAGTAACTCAATCCACTTGCGCTGCCTCAAATTGAGATCCCTCTGCTTGAACAAGTGCTGCAAGCTGCGATGACCGATGTAAACCTCACAGGACACCCCATAAAGATAATGCCTCCAAATCTTAAGAGCATGAACAATCGCAGCCAACTCCAAATCATGCACAGGGTAATTATGCTCATGGGGCTTCATCTGTCGTGAAGCATATACAATATCTCGCCCCTCCTACATCAATACACAACCCAGGACAACGCGTTAAATATCACAATACACAATATACATCCCGAACCGAAAGGAAACACTAATACTAGTGCTGAAGTCAAAGCAGTCTTGAGCTTCTAAAAACTTGCCTCGCAATCATCGGACCATCGGAACGGAGCACCCTTCTGAGTCAATCTAGCCAAATGTGTTGCAATAGATGATAAGCCCTCCACAAACCGGTGATAATAACATGCTAATCCCAAGAAGCTCTCGATCTCAGTCACCATGGTAGGATGAGGCCAACTCTGAACTGCCTCGATCTTCTTGGGATCTACCTTAATACCCTCGCATGATACAACATGTCCCAAGAATGCCACAGAATCTAACCAGAATGCACACTTGGAGAACTTAGCATATAGCTTCGGTTCCCGCAAGGTCTGAAGCACCACTCTCAAATGCTGCTCGTGCTCCTCCATGCTATGCGAGTACAGCAAAATATCATCAATGAAGACAATAAAAAACAAATCAATATATGGCCTGAACACCCGATTCATCAAATCCATAAACTCCGCCGGGGCGTTAGTCTGCCCGAAGGACATCACTAGAAACTCATAGTGGCCATATCTAGTCCGGAAAGACGTCTTCAGAACGTCCGAATCACGAATCTTCAATTGATGGTACCCCGATCTCAAGTCGATCTTAGAGAACACCCTAGCACCCTGCAACTTGTCAAACAAATCATCAATATGCACCAATAGGTACTTGTTATTAATGGTAACTTTGTTCAACTAGCAGTAATCAATACATATCTGCATAGTCTCATCTTTCTTCTTCACAAATAACACCGGTGTACCCCAAGGCAATATACTCGGTCTGACGAACCCCTTTGCTAGAAATTCCTCAAGTTGTTCCTTCAACTCTTTCGGAGCCATGCGGTACGGTGGAAGAGAGATAGGTTGGGTACCTGGAGCCAAATCAATAAAGAAATCAATATCACAATCCGGTGGCATACCTGGAAGATCAGAAGGAAACACATCCGAGAACTCCCAGACCACGAGAATTGAATCAATCACCAGAGTCTCTGCAGTAGTTTCCCGAACATAAGCTAGATAAGGCAAACAATCCTTCTCGACCATGTGTGGAGCCTTCAGAAAAGAGATAACCCGGCTAGATGCACTGACAAACGAACCTTTCCACTCCAACCTAGGGAACTTTGGCATCGCCAAGGTAACAGTCTTGGCATGGCAATCAAGGATGGCATGATATGGAGATAACCAGTCTATGCCCAGGATGACCTCAAAGTCAGTAATATAGAGCAACAAAATATCCGCTCTAGTCTCATAACCGTAGAAAGTAACAATGCAAGACCGATAGATCCAATCCACAACAACAAAATCGCCCACAAAAGTAGATACATAAGCAGGAATACCCAGAGACTCATGAGAAACACCCAAAAATGAGCAAATAGAGATGAAACATATGAATACGTAGACCCTAGATCAAATAGTACTGAAGCATCCCTACCGCAGATAGAAATAATACTTGTGATCACGGCATCTGAGTCCACCGCATCTGGTCTGGCCGAAAAAGCATAGAACCTAGCTGGAGCGCTACCTGCCTGGCCTCCACCTGTCTGACCTCGACCTCTAGGATGGACCCTACCCACATGCCCTGGGACAAAACCTCTTCATGTGGCCAGGATCCCCGCACTCGTAACAACCCCTTGGAACGGTGGACTGCTGACCTGAAGTCAGACCCTGATGGCCTAAATACTCACTGGAGCAACCCTGAATAGCTGATGGGCGGTAGGAACTCTCTGGCATGGTGCTGAAATAGGGTCGCACTGGAGCACCCTGAGGAGGCAGCGGTGTTGGATATGTGGGCCTGCTAGACTGACCCCTGCCCCCAGCCGGGGCACCACTAATCGCTTCAGAATATCAAAACCGCTTATCCCTCGTCGCCTGCTCTCAGTCCACTGACAAACACCCTTGATCCTCTGAGCTATCTCCACAACTAGCTTGTAAGAAGTCCTCATATCAACCTCTCGAGCTATGATGGCCTGGATACCAGAGTGCAAATGGGCAACAAACCTCTACACTCTCTCTGCATCGGTAAGAAGTGTCATGAGTGCATGGCGAGACAACTCAAAGAACCTCGCCTCATAGTCAGTCACTAACATCTGACCCTGCTGGAGCCGCTCGAACTGAAACTACAACTCTTCCCTCTGAGAGGGTGGAATATACCTATCCAGAAAGATACACGTGAACTGATCCCAAGTCAAGGGAGGAGAACCTGCTGGTCTCCCAAGAAGATATGACTTCCACCACCTATGGGCCCTTCCCTCCAGCTAGAAAGTAGTAAAGTCCACCCCGTGGGACTCTAATATCCTCCTGTTATACAGTCTGTCCCTTCACCGATCAGTAAAGTCCTGGGGGTCCTCATGTCGCTCACCTCCAAAGATAGGAGGATGTAGCGTAGTCCATCTGTCCAATAGCTTCTTTGGCTTGTCGGCCGCAATTGGTCTGTGCATGCCCTAGACCTGGGTGGTAAGGTCTGTGCTCCCCGTCCTGCCTGAGATGTGGCTAGGTCCGCTGAAAATAAACCAGCCTGAGTCATAGAATTCATGAACTGCAGCATACGACCCATGACCTCCTGGAATCTCGGTGCAGAGATGGAATCCACTAGGGCCCGCTCTACGGCAGACACCTTGACCTTCTCCTCAATGATAGGATCCTCTACTGTATCCACTAGTGGCATGACAGGAGCAACTCTAGGATGCCCTCGTCCTCTACCACGAGCTGGAGCCCTCCCTCAGCCTCTGCCTCGGCCTCTAGCAATTGGGGGAGCAGCTCCTCCATGATTGGGTACCTCCGCCACGCACGTTCTCACCATCTGTGAGAGAATAAGAGAAAGATAATTAGCACAACATCAACTGCACGATATGAGATAAAGAAAAAGTGGTTTCCTAACACCCTATAGCCTTTCGAATATAAGTATGTACATCTTCGCACCGATCCTGAAGACTCTATTAGGCCTACTCATAACTTGTGAGACCTACATAAAGCTAGTACTCTAATACCATGTTGTCATGACCCTATTTTCCCTATAGGCCGTGATGGCGCCCGACGTCGCCGTCGGGCAAACCAACGGTGAACTAGCCATGTGCTTATTCTTTTTAACATTGTAGAAATGATTGATTTTAATTATTAAATAAGTGAGAGGTGAGAAATTGAATAAAAATAAGGTGTGAGCAATTATAAGGTTAAGTGTAGTGAAATAAATACCCAAAAATTATCAAATGTCTACTAGCATAATTCCAAGACCTAGTGTCACAAGTGTATGAGCTACTAGTAGAATATACAAAACACTAAACTACTTTCTGAAGTAGAGTAGACAGAAACTAAATACAAAAGAGAGACTTCAGGTGCTGCAGAACGGACTCGGAAGCAGCTCACCACTAAGTCTCGGAGTATCAGGGGTGTGCTTCGTGATGTCTACCAGATGCACCTACCTCATAATTTCAGACTTGGGCATATGTCTAGATAGGATTTTGGGTAACCCGGGAGCATTTCAGTGCTTATTATGGAAAGTTGGCATTTTGGAAGAATTTTATAAATTTGGGTTGAAGTATTTTGATGTTATCGATGTCCGTTTAGGATTCTGAGCATGGAAATAGCTTCGTATGGTGATTCTGGTCTTAGGGGCGCGTCCGGATGTGAATTTGGAGGTCTGTACATCATCCTGGAGTCGTTTGGCGAAAGTTGGAAATTTGAAGGTTCTTGGGAAGTTTGACCGGGAGTGAACTTTTTGATATTAGGGTTGGATCCCGATTCCGGCAGTTAGAGTAGGTCCGTAATATCAATTATGACTCGTGTGCAAAATTTGAGGTCAATCGGGCGTCATTTGATAGGTTCTGGCATCAGATGCGGAAGTTAGAAGTTAAATAGTTCATTAGTCTTGAATCAATGTGCAATTCATAGTTTTTATGTTATTTGATGTGATTTGAGGCATCGAGCAAGATTGTGTCATTTCTAGGGACTGGTTGGTGTGATTGGACGGGGTCCTGGGGGCCTCGGGTGTATTTCGGGATGGTTTCGGGTCATTTCTCCCTGTTTTGCTGCTACTGGTTGTTGGTTCTGGTTTTGTTCTTCACGAACACGAAAGGAGTCCCGCATTCATGAAGAAAGCAAATGGTGGCTGCCTTCTTGAGCTTCATGAATACGAAGGAGGGCTCGCGAACGTGAAGGAGGGCTGGGGTCAAGGGGGACCTTACCCTAAGCGAACGTGACAGGGTGGTCGCGAACGCGATGCTGTGCATAGACAGGCCTTCGTGAACGCAACCTTGATCACATGAATGCAATGAAGAACGGGTCATGAGCAGATTGTTTTAATTCGGGGATTTTGCCCCTTTCACTCATTTCTCTCTTGGTTTGGGCGATTTTGGAGAGCTTCAAGGGAAGATTTTCATCATCTATGTCAAGGTAAATGATTCCCGCGTATTGTGAGTTAATTACAAGATTTATATATGGATTTAGACATGAAAAGTTTTAGAAATTTGGAATTTTGTAGGAAAACCTAGATATTGGTATTTTTGGATTTTGACCACGAAATTGGAAATGGAATTAGGAATAAATCGTATATTTGAGTTTGCAGTTTTATGGTAATGATTACCTTCAGACATTTTCGGAATCCGGGCACGTGGGCCCGAGGGTGAGTTTATCAATTTTTCGAGCAGAGTTGGAAAATGTTATAAATTGATTTATTATGAGTATTAGAGTATATGTTCATGGAATTTCACATTTATTTACTAGTTTTGGAGCGATGGGCGCTGGTTTGAGTTGTTAGAGAAGCTTTGGAACCGGTTATGGAACTTCGGAGCGAGGTAAGTCACTTTTCTATGCTTGTAAGAGGAAATTAACCACATAGGTGAATTGATTTAATATGTGCTTCTATTTGAGGGGGATGCGTATGCACGAGGTGACGAGAGTCCGTACGTAGCTACTAATTATGCTTATGTTCGGATAGTCTAGGACCCAAATCATGTTATACTTGCGATGTTTGCACCCTACTTGTTAATTTAATCGCTTAAATCATATTGGAACTTGATAAAGAAATTGAAAAAGGTTAAATTTTAGTTACTTGAGTTTTTGACGGGTTACTTGACCGTTAATGAGAATTGGTGTTTCTTTGAATATTAGCCTCTTAAAAATCTTGAATCGATTATTTATAAAGTATTTTCTCTTGTCGTGGAGTGGGCCGAACGCCTCGGTAGAAGATAGGTGCATCTATGGTTTGTGCCATTCGACCCTCGGCAGTGCACAGTTTATATATTTGTATGTTGGATCGGGCCGTATGACCTCGGCATAATTCGTGCGTAATAATTCTTGGAGTCCAATTATAATTGATATTGAAGTCGACCCCTCATCACTACTTATTCGAGGTTAGACTAGATACTTAATGGGTACACGTGTTTTACGTACTCATACTACACTTGCTGTAAGTTTTGTGCATGTACATATATGTCTAGTAGTCTTGTGGGCACAGAGGCGCGGCTATTGTGGGGATTTAGGTGAGCTGCATCCCATGTTACGAGTCCGCAGCACACAAAGTCTCCATAAGAGTTATTTACATTCTCCTATCTAATTTGTATTCCAGACAGATATTGTATTTTATCGTATTTCCTAGCTAATGCTCATGCACTTGTGACACCGGGTTTTGGGGGTTCCTAATGGATGTTTAGTATGGTAGTTCACATAATTATCATTGTTTCACCCTGTAAATTCTATTTCATACTATTTAATTAATAGAAATTATGATTTCAAAAGCAATAAAATGAGTAATTAAGTTGGATCAATCATCGTTGGCTTGCCTCACGGCGGTGTTAGGCGCCATCACGACCTATAGTGGATTTTGGGTTATGATACCTTGGTATTAGAGCATTAGGTTCACTTGGGTCTCATGGGTCATGAGCAAGTCTAGTGGAGTCTTGTGGATCGGTATGGAGACGTTTGTACGTATCTTCGAGAGGCTACAGGGCTGTTAGGAGCACTTCCCTTCTTGATTCCTCATCATGCGATTTGATTCCTTCGAGGCTTATGCCTTTATTTCCTTCCTATTCATTCTTGTACGGTGTTGAGCACTCGTGTCAATTGGGCATCGAGGAGTTGCAGTGGTACTACCAACATGGAACAAGATATTTCTCCATGCGCATTCGATCAAGTTATTATCGTCTTCTTGCGGAAGGATGTTCTGTCATTTTAGCCCAATAGCTGTATTTTTGATGGGATCGAGGCTACGCACAGATTGTTATGATGTTCAGACGTTATTATCGCACAGTGTTAGTGTAATGGTGGTGTATTTGTTTATGTGTCGAGGCAATGAACGACTTGAAAGGGGGATTTCTCAGCACATGATTTAGAGGTTCAGCGTTTATTTTCAATAAAGGAAAGGCAACCGGACTATGAATGTTCAGGTTTGGGTTGATGGAGTAACGAGACTTGGTATTTTCGAGCGTGGTGAAATTTTCATCTGTGTTGTGGTGTCGTTGTTATTGTTTGAATGTATTAAGTTCAGCGGTGTTATGGTCTTCTTCAATTCACCTTTGGGGCAGGGTATCGTGAAAGGACGTCGGGGAAGCGCTCGTCAAATATAGCGGTGTGCAGCGGTTCGAAATCGAATCGGTGTTTCTAATGTGATGTCTTGAGAAAGATGATCGTCTAGGAGGTTTAGAGTTGGTAGCAATTCACTAGTTCCGGTGCTACAAGTAGGGATTTGATTTGAGGCAACATTTGGGAAACGAAGAATGAGGAAAGACCTGGCGAGAGGTGTCTCGCGGTGGTTGAATTACTAGCAGGTCAAGTATGAAAAGCATAGGTCCAGAAGTTACTTGAAGAAGATGGTTTAGATGAAGTGGGAGTGACATAGTAGCGTATGGATTCTGTGGTAGGATAGCCACATGACCTTAGAAAAGTTTAGAGTGATTTGCGATTCATGGTGGACAGTGACTAGGTCTACCGACTTAATTAGGAATGTTGGCTACTATACTGAGGAAGATTGGATACGATAGAAAGGAGTTTTCTTGATATGAAGGGGAATACAACAAGACTTCGGATTGGAATATATTGTCGCACTTTTAGTTGATGTTAATGGGGGAGGGGTGGTGAACGGACTTGTACAACTGGTAAACGAGCATGGGCTCAGTAGGGTTTACTGATTTCGTAGTAATTGTACCTAATGCAGCATCGTTGGAAGATGTCGCCATGGAATTTCCACAGGTAGGTTATCTCCTGTGAGCAGGTTAGCGGCTACATGGTGTTGATAAAACTTCTACGAAGAATTTTACTGGCTATCCGGTAAGAGGTCGAATATGTGAATGTGGCTAGGGATTCAGAATGTTCATGAAATGTTTAACAGAAAGATTTCGAAAAATTTGGCGGGTTGATTGTGTGATATCATGGTAATTAGGAAGGAGGAATCTTGGTGGGTTCCAAGGTTATGAAATTGTAGCTTCAAACTAAGTGGGGGAGCCCCACCGTCTATGGTTAGATCACATGGTTGTCTGCTTGTGCGGTTTCTCGTCATCGGTGTATTGGTGGGTTATTATGACTAAGGAAAGAAAACATCAATGGTAATTCGAGCAAAGGATTTGAGGAATGTGTGATATACTTGGCCTTATCGATTCATATTCATGTTTTGGGAAGACTCGGAGTTTATGACTCTTGTGGGGGCTATGTACAAGGAAAAGAATTAAGTCGGGTGCTTCTTTGATAGGGTGTTCCCGTGCTAATAGTGCACTAGATTTTGGCTTATATTCGGGACCAAGTCAGAGTGGGTGACTCTCAACAGTGGTCCTAGTGGGTTCAAGAATTTAAGTGCAGTGCCTAAGGACTTGGGAGGTTCTATGTTATCATTGGGTATGCAGTGCAGTATTTGAGGAAATGAGGAAATAGTTTTGGATTCACGGAAGGGCTTGCAGAATAGGTGAACCAGTTAGAGATGCTATTGTGTACATAAGGAGAATATGAGAAGATTCATGAGTAATAAGACAATGTGGTCTCGTGATACAGGTCACTCGAAACGAGTGCGGATTTGTTTCATTACGTTTGAATGGAGCTATTATTATTTCTAAGGCATGTCGAGAATAAATTGGAAGAAGTTGAGTTGGTTAGTAATGGTTGAATCAGTATGATCGTGGCAGCGATCCGTTTCTTCAGCGTGAAGTTATACATGTAGTTTGTAGTTGTACACTTGGGCTTGAGCGCCACCACAACTTGGTTGATTTGGGAGGTATTTGATTCGAATGGCTTTATTGTGTAAATGGATTCCGAAAGAGTTATGGCGATCTAGATCACAACTTGAGGTTTGTATTTTCTACGGTTTGAGAATTCAGTTGCGTGTTGCGTTGGTTCTTCTGAAATGAGCTGAGTGAAAAGTTTTCTAGCCAAGGAAGTGTTTATTTTAGTAGTAGTTCAGGAGTTATGATGAGTTCTGGTAATCTCTTATAGCGTCATGATAGGTGCAGTGAGCGGCATGGGGTTTGGAAACTGAAGGTCACGGTGCGGTTTGGTGTTGATAGAATGTTACGAGCTCGGATGAGCAGGAGTGAATTTAGATGTTCAGAGTAAGCTGACATTTTCTTTAGTGCCACCTGAGGATGGTGTTCTGTGGAAGAGGCTATGTGTGTTGACTTGCAGATTTTTGATTCGTTTTACAGAATCTGAACGGTTGGTGGTATGGATGTGCGGACCTTGCTACCTTAGAGGAAGGTCATGGAAGCATACCCCACGGGGGATTTGTATAAGTGTGACATGTTAGTCACTTGATTGTTATAGATTGAAACCAAGTATGGAGGTTATGGTAATACCGCAAATGCGAGAGTTGATGCCTGCGAGGCATTCTATTCCTTGGGTTGTGGACCGTGTGAGTTTGTTCCAAATTTGACGGGTGTTCTTATGTGTCATGAATATGTCATTGTGGGTCCTTGAAAGGTTATTTGCCCAGCATGGTATGATCAAAATCGGCTTGAGGTCCATTGATGAGTCTAAATGTGGATGTGTGCTCTACACCAGGCCAGGTGGGTTTATTCAGCATAGCGTTTCTTATGGAGGAGTCTTCGGACATTGGATGTTATTTTCATCATCACCTTTTTCATGTAATACTCTATTGTGCTATGCTGCTTGTGAGAGCTTGATTATTCGCACATGTGTTGAGGTCCCACACAACTGTAGTGTAATGTGAGCAGGATGGCTCTCGAGATGCAGGTTACATATCGCACCATAGTTGTGCTTGAGTTTTGTAGTGTATGTCACTATCTGTCTCCCTAGGATTTGTATTATGCACTTGGCATGTTTGTGGTTGTTATTCAGACATTTCGTGAGTATAAGAGTTACTGCTTGATGTGTGTTTTCTTTAGATTATCATGTGTGGGTCGGGTGGCACGCTGCCACAGGTATATTGTTTGGATCGGGTGGCACGCTGCCACAAGTATGTTGTGTGGGTCGGGTTGATCGTCATGTTTGAATCGGGTTGCACGCCGCAACATTGAGATGTTAAGCACGATTCTTTATATTCATTTTGGGTGTCATATTTCTTACCTCTGAGAAAGGCTCATAGTATTTGATGGCCTTTTCATTACGCGTGCTGGATAGTTCTTTTCCAGAGTTCGTTCTTCCTTATTTGTCATATTCCAGTTGTATCTTGTGGGCACATTGATGGCGTCATATGAAATCTTAGATAGTTTTTGCGGTGGCTTATTACGGGAGCAGCTTGTACTAGGTGAGACGAGATTATTGGACCTGGGATCAGTGCGATCGGATTTATATAAGGCATATTAAAGGGCAAATATCGTTATTTAGTTCAAAATGAGGTAATGGCTCTTGTCAGGAGGAGAGACTCAATGATTTGTTGATCCGGCAGGTGGTTATGAATTTCTACACATCTTTTCCGTCGTGGCAGTATTACAAGAGTTGGAACAGGACTTATATATGTCATGAGATGTGTTATGAGCATCAGATTCGTGGAATTTCGGCTATTGTTATCAGAGGATGTTATTATGGTCATGTGAATTATGCGGTGCAGGGTGTGAATTCAGTAAGGGTGTACAATAATGTTTTGGTATAGGGTGTAGTGACTGATACGGTGTTCGTATGTTAAAGCAAGCCTGGTAGAGGATTTCGGATGTTGGAATTTGGATCTAAGGCTTATTTGACAAAATAATAGGGAGGATCTTCAAACTGGCTCAAGCTAATGTGCTCAACTGGGTTATGGTGGCACGGGTAGGTGCACGAGGTGTTGAACAGTGATTTGGGAAATCTCCGCAGCAGTTCTTAGCACGTTTGAGGACGAACGTATGTTTAAGTGGGGGAGAATGTAATGACCCGACCGATCGTTTTGAGCTCTAGCGCGTCATTTGGCGGTTTGAGGCCTTGGGTAGCTTCCCTTTAGGTATTATGACTTGTACGTGTGGTCGGAATTGAAATCCGGGAAGTTCAAAGTTGATTTGGAAAGAAGATTCTCATTTCCAAAGCTTTAAGTTGGAAGAGTTGACTAAGGTTTTACTTTTGAGTAAACGACCTCGGAATCGGGATTTGAAAGTTCCAATAGGTTCGTATGATGATGTCGGACTTGGGCGTATGTCCGGATCGGGTTTGGGGTGACCTGGAAGCATTTTTGTGCTTATTATAGAAAGTTGGCATTTTGAAACAATTCCATAAATTTGGGTTGAAGTGTATTTTGATGTTATCGATGTCCGTTTGGGATTCCGAGTTTGGGAATAGCTCTGTATGGTGATTCTTGTCTTAGGAGCACGTCTGAATGTGGATTTGGAGGTTTATAGGTCATCCCAGGGTCATTTGGCGAAAGTTGGAAATTTAAAAGTTTTTGGGAAGTTTGACCGGGAGTGGACTTTTTTATATCGGGGCCGGATCCCGATTTCGGAAGTTGGAGCAGGTCCGTAATGTGAAATGTAACTTGTGTGCCAAATTTGAGGTCAATCGGGTGTGATTTGATAAGTTCCGACATCGAATGAGAAAGTTAGAAGTTAAATAGTCCATTAGTCTTGAATCGATGCGTAATTCATAGTTTTGGTGACGTTTGATGTGATTTGAGTCCTCGAGCAAGTTTGTGTCATATTTAGGGACTGGTTGCTGTGATTGGACGGGGTTCCGGGGGCCTCGGATGTATTTCGGGTCATTTCTCCCTGTTTTGCTGCTGGTGGTTGCTAGTTTTGTTCTTCGCGAACGCAAAGGGAGTCTCGCGTTCGCGAAGAAGGAAAATGGTGGCTGCCTTCTTGTGCTTCGCGAACACGAAAGAGGGCTGGGGGTTAGGGAGGACTGTACCCTACGCGAATGCGACAGGGTGGTCGCGAACACGATGTTGTGCATGGACAGGCCTTCGCGAACGCAACCTTGGTCACGCGAACGCGATGAAGAACGTGGCCTGGGTAGATTGTTTTAATTCGGGGATTTTTCCCCTTTCACTCATTTCTCTCTTAGTTTGGGCGATTTTGGAGAGCTTCAAGGGGAGATTTTCACCATCTATGTCAAGGTAAGTGATTCCCGCGTATTGTGAGTTAAATTCAAGATTTATATATAGATTTAGACATGGAAATGTTTAGAAATTTGGGATTTTATAAAAAACTTAGAAATTGGTATTTTTGGATTTTGAACACGAAATTGGACATGGAATTGGGAATAAATCATATATTTGAGTTCGTAGTGTTATGAGTAATGATTATCTTCGAAAATTTTCGGAATTCGGGCACGTGGGCCTGAGGGTGAGTTAAATAATTTTTCGAGCGGAGTTGGAAATTGTTATAAATTGATGTATTATGAGTATTAGAGTATATGCTCGTTGAATTTCACATTTATTTACTAGTTTTGGAGCGACGGGTGTCGGTTTGAGTTGTTAGAAAAGCTTTGGAGCCGGTTATGGAACTTCGGAGCCGGTTATGCAACTTCGGAGCAAGGTAAGTCTCTTTTCTAACCTTGTAAGAGGGAATTAACCCCATAAATGAATTGATTTAATATGTGCTTCTATTTGTGGGAGCTGTGTATGCACGAGGTGACGAGAGTCCGTACGTAGCTACTAATTATTCTTATGTCCGGGTAGTCTAGGACCCAAATCATGTTATACTTGCGATGTTTGCACCCTACTTGTTAATTTAAGTGCTTAAATCATATTGGAACTTGATAAAGGAATTGTAAAAGGTTAAATTTCATTTACTTGAGTTTTGGACGGGTCACTTGACCGTTAATGAGAATTGATGTTTCTTTGAATATTAGTCTCTTAATAATCTTGAATCGGTTGTTTATAAAGTATTCTTTCTTCTCGTGGAGCGGGCCGAACGCCTCGGTAGCAGATAGATACAGCTATAGTTCATGTCGTTCGACCCTCGGCAGTGCACAGTTTATATATTTCTATGTTGGATCAAGCCGTACGACCTCGGCATAATTCGTGCGTAATAATTCTTGGAGTCCAATTATAATTGATATTGTTTTATTGGCTTGAGAGATTAATTTGTTAGTTGATGGAAATTAATTTGGAATTTATTATTAGTGAAAGAATTGTTTATTTATTTCTTGTTATTGAGTTTTCAGCTGTATTTACATAATCCATGCTTAATTATAATTTCAGTATTTTATTGTTAGCCCATAGTAAGTGTCGAAGTCGACCCATCGTCACTACTTCTTCGAGGTTAGACTAGATACTTACTGGGTACACGTGTTTTACGTACTCATGCTACACTTGTTGCACATTTTGTGCAGGTACATATATGTCTAGTGGTCTTGTGGGCACAGAGGCGCGACTATTGTGGGGATTTAGGTGAGCTGCATCCCATGTTACGAGTCCGCAGCACACAAAGTCTCAATCAGAGTTATTTACATTCTCCTGTCTAATTTGTATTCCAGACAGATGTTGTATTTTATCATATTTTCTAGTTGATGCTCATGCACTTGTGACACCGGATTTTGGGGGTTCCTAATGGATGTTTAGTATGGTAGTTCACATAATTATCATTGTTTCATCCTGTAAATGCTATTTCATACAATTTAATTAATGGAAATTATGATTTCAAAAGCAATAAAAATGAGTAATTAAGTGGATCAATCATCGTTGGCTTGCCTGATGGCGGTGTTAGGCGCCATCACGACCTATAATGGATTTCGGGTTGTGACAATATATTCCTCAATCTTCCCAAAAATAGGAGGTCTAAATTGGAGAGTGTCAACCTTACAATCCCTAATCTCAGCTTTTGTTTAGACAATTAATATGCATAATAAATATAACAGTACAATCAAGGCATGATGTAAATCTAAGACTATCCGGATATCTCATGAAATATAGCTACGCACAGACTCTCGTCACCTAATGCGTACGTAGCTCCCCACACAACCCGAAACTAGTCAAATGTTATATAAATTAATCAATACATGTTCGAAAGTTCATAATTTAACTATTAGAGTAATTACCCAACCCAAATTGGAAGATTCCTAAAATTTAACCCCCATGCCCACATGCCCGGATTCTGAAATGTTTCAAAAGATAGTTGTTACCCATAACCTCACGAACTCAAATATATAATTTTTATCCCATTCCATAATCATTTTCGTGGTTAAATCCCATTCTTTATCAAAACCTAGGTTTTTTTTACCTAAACCCATAATTTTCACAATTTTACATGTTAAAATCTACCCATAATCTATGTATTTAACTTACATTGGGTCGGAATTACTGTTACACCCTATATTTTCGTACGTAAAAATGCGTCGTAAGCAAACTAATGTAGGACCAAAAATGAGATAATATTTAAAAGTATATAAAGTAAGTTAATCATGTTACCTCTGAGGTTACAAATATTGAAGATCATGAACAACAAGTACAAAGAGGGTTGGACAGTTCAGAAGCTAAAGCAATTGAAGAAAATAATGTTTCGTCGAAAGTCGACAAGTTGGGAATGTTATAACATGTACCTTTGGGGTGAGACTAGGGTGCTTAACATGATAAGGAGATTATGTTATGATTTATATTAGTCGTGTGACATCCGTGTGTTATGTTTTGAAGTAATGCGAGCTGTGGAACAAAAGTCGATGAAAGTCATCACAAGTTACATTCATAAGTTTTACTGAAACTTTGGGTCAATTGTAACTGTAATTTTCTCCCAATATACTAAGAGTTATGGGGTGTTCCACCTATAACACTAAAGATATGTGAGTTTATTTTCCAACGCATTAAACCGTTTGTCAATACGATATTGGAGTAGAGAGATATGGGCATGTT
>AWOL01S0024941.1:5553-19394 GCA_000715115.1 Nicotiana otophora | reverse complement strand
CCGAGGCGAACGACCCGATCCCATTAGAATAAGAAGCTTTGACGGGTCCTTGACCCCACTCACGAATAAACGTGTGAGTTGTAATTTCTTTATCAAAAACCTTTCAATTAAGTGTGTGTGTATATATATCACGGAAACATGACATAGGAGGAGTAAAGTTATTCGGTGACAAATCGTGAAATCGTGAAGTCTCTACAATAGCAAGTCTAGTCTCAAGTAGAAATGTAAAATAAGGAATTAAACAAGCAAAGATAATCCCTATAGTACAAGTACAACATGGTGTGAACCTAAGTCTACCCGGACAATAACATGAATCTAACTACGTACGGACTCTCGTTACCTCGTGTGTACGTAGTCCCCGCAACAAGTTGTACACATCAAATATACCACCTAGCGGTAGTTTCCCCCTCACAGAGTTAGACAGGAGACTTACCTCACTCTGACGTTCCAAAACTGGCTCCAACACCGCCCTAACACCTCAAACCGGTGACCCCCGATCCAACTAGTCAAATAAGATGTAACCTAATCAAAATATACTCTAATACTCATAATTAATCAATTTATAACAATTTCCAGCTTTGCTCGAAAAATTGATAAAGCAACCCTCGGGCCCATGTGCCCGGATTCCAAAATATTTCAAAGACAAACACTACCCATAGCACTACGAACTCAAATATATAATTTATTCTCAATTTCATGCCTAAATTCGTGATCAAAATCCAAGAATACCAATTTCTAGTTTTTTTCTTCAAAATCCCAAATTTCTACTAATTTCCATGATTAAATCTATATATAAACCATGTATTTAACCCAAAATGAGAAGAAGTCACTTACCCCATAATAGAGGATGAAGATGGCACTCCATACCTACTCCTAAATCGGCTCCCATGGACAAAATGAAGTGAAATTGAACCCAACTCTCGTTTTAAAGAATACATTGCCCAGCCACGATTTTCGCTTCTGCGGTTCATCATCCGCTCTTGCGGCTCTGCACCTGCGGAAATTCCATCGTAGGTGCGGTTCAAGATCGACACAACAACCCCCGTATATGCGCCCCATGCAGTGCATCTGCGCGTGCGCACCTGTGCATTTGTGCCCGCTTCTGCGACCCCAGGCCTTTTGGCCAACTTCTCTTCTGCGCCTGTCTTGCCGCTTTTTCCGCATCGCACCTGCGTCCCTTTTTTGCAGGTGCAATTACACCAGAACTCAGGCCCTTCAGCAACACAACAAAACTCCAAGTTGATCCGTTGACCACCTGAAACCACCCCGAGGCCCTACGAACCTTAACCAAATATACCAACACATCCCAAAATACATTACACACTTAGTCAAGGCCTCGAATCGCGCCAAACAACATCGAAACTACGAATCACCCTTCAATTCAAACTTAATGAACTTTGAAATTTCAAACTTCTACAATCGATGCCGAAACCTATCAAATCACGTTTGATTGACCTCAAATTTTGCACGCAAGTCATAATTGATATTAAGGACCTACTCCAACTTCCGGAATTAGAATCTGACCCTAGTATCAAAAAGTCTACTCCCGGTGAAACTTCCAAAAATCTTCAATTTCCAACTTTTGCCAAATGACCTACGGACCTCCAAATCCACATCCGGACGCACTCCCAATACCAGAATCATCATACGGAGCTACTCCCAAACTCGGAATCCAAATAGACATCAATAACATTGAAATGCACTTCAACCAAAATTTAGAAAATTCTTCCAAAAATGTCAACTTCCATAATATGCACCGAAACACTCTCGGGTCATCCAAAACCCGCTTCGGGCATACGCCTAAATCCAAAATCATCATACGAACCTGTTAGAACCTTCAAATCCCGATTTCGAGGTTGTTTACTCAAAAATCAATACTGAGCCAACTCCACCAACTTAAAGCTCCTGAAATTAGAATTTACTCTCCAATTCAACTCCGAACTTCTCGAATTTCAATTTCGACAACATGTACAAGTCATAATACCCGAAGTGAAGCTACGCAAGGCCTCAAACCGCTGAATGACATGTTAGAGCTCAAAACGACCGATCGGGTCATTACATAAGGTGTATGCGCAACGTCAAGTAACCAGTAGGTTGATTGGGGGGAATGATTATGTAACGACACGACCGGTCATTTTGAGCATTTGCATTTCACTCAGTAGTTTGAGGGCATGAGCAGCCCTGTATGATGTTATTATGACTTGTGTGAATCGTCGGTTTTGGTTTTCAGGTTAATCAGAATAGATTTGGAAGAATAAATCTCATGATTTAAGCTTTAAGTTGGAAGAGTTGACCAAGTTTGACTTTTGTGAATTTGACCCCAGAATGAAGTTTTGAGATCTCAGTTAGGTCCAGATAGTGATTTTGGACTTTCCTGAATTTGCATTTGGATATTTCTAGAAGGATTCGGTGCTAATTGGCGAAAGTTGGAAATTTGAAGGTTTGGAAAGTTCATAAGTTTGATCGGGAGTTAACTTTGATGAAATCGGGTTCGGATTGTGGTTTCGAGAATTGGAATAGCTTTGTTATGTCATTTGGGACTTGTGTGCAAACTTTGGGTTCATTCCGGGTTAATTTGATAGGTTTCGGCCCGAGTTTTGGAAGTTGAAAGTTCAGAGTTCATTCAAGTTTGAATTGAGGAGTGATTTGTCATTTTGATGTTGTTATGTGTTATTTGAGGCCTCGAGTAGGTTCGTATTATGTTATGGGTATTATTGGTATATTTGTTCAGTGTCCTGAGTGGCTCGGGTGAGTTACGGACGTGGTTCGGATCATTTTTTCTCTTGTTGCCTTGTTGAAGAGTTGCCGGTACTGGTGTAGCCGCATTTGCGGAGTCTTGGCCACAAAAGTGACTTCGCAGATGCGGGTTGTCCATCACATAAGCAAGGTGAGAGCTGGTGAGGAAGACTGCAGAAGCGGATTTTTATAGCGCACTTGGATGTGAGATTTTTAGCGCAGGAGCGGGAGTTGGCGCAAATGCGGGTCCTTGTGTCGCACCTGCAATGTCACAGGAGCGGATGTTTCTACGCAGGTGCTAGGTCCATTTCTCCAGTGCCTCTATGCAGAAGCAGAACGTTTGTCACAAAAGCGACGCCACAGAAGCGGCTAAGTGCATCGTAAATGCAATGATGCCAGGGCAGAAGCTATATATCAAGGTTTTTGGTTCTTTTATCATAGTTTGAGATTTGGGGCTCTGATTGAGACGATTTTTGAAGCAATTTTCATCACAGGTATTGGGGTAAGTGTTCTACACTCGGTTTTGATTATATTTCGTGATTCTATCTTTGTTTTTGGTAATTGGATTATGAATTTTAAAGAGAAATTGGGGGTTTTAGCCTAAAGTTTCATAAAGCAAATTTTTAAGTTTTGAACATCGTTTTGGAATCGGATTTGAGTGAACTAGTATGGTTGGACTCGAAATTTAATGGGTTGTCGGATTTTGTGAGTTTTATCAGGTTTCGAGGTACGGGCCCGAGTTTAATTTTTGGTTGATTTTGGTCTTTCGAGTAAAGATTCAACCTTTATCAACTGGAATTGCTTCCTTAGAATGTATTTGATGTATTTGAGTTGCTTTTGGCTATTTTCGAGCCGTTCCGAGGTCGGTATGCATGAGATGGCATTTTTGGAGCATCGTTTGGCTTGCTCGGTATTGGATTTGGCTTGTTCGAGGTAAGTAACACTTCTAAATCTTGAGTTGAGGGTATGAACCCTGATTATACGTGTTATGTGTTTGGTGTTGAGGTGACGGACGTGTGGGCGTGCACCGTGTGAATTGTGACTCGGTTATTTCTGTGGTACTGTGTAGTTACCTAATCTTATTTGTATCTATGAAATCTCTATGTGCTAGAGTAATTGGGTTGTGAACCATGTTAGAAACAATGTCTAGGCTATATATTTATCCTGTTGGGACAAACTGAGGTCATTTCTGTTGTTGAGTTATTTGCTTACATTGCAATTACATACTCAATCATACGCATTCATTTGCATATCATATCTTAGTCTCTGTTACCATTTATTGATTCATCACATCATTATTTTTGGTTGATTTTCATTACATTGTGAGCCCGAGATATTGGAGAGATTGAGTGAGGCCGAGGGTCTGATGGTGAGGATATTGATGGGATCGGGATATGCGCCGCAACAGGTATTATTGATTTATGATAGGATCGGGCTGCACGCCGTAGGTACCTAGTGAACGCAGGTACCTGCGGAGTCTGTACACCCCAATGAGCGCAGGTACCTACTGAGTGTGAGTGCCCAGTACGAGTGCGAGTGCGAGTGTCAAGAGCGAGTACTGAGTGACTGTTAGGACTGAATGATTGTGAGGACTGAGTGAATTGATACTCTGAGCGTGTAACGACCCGACCAGTCATTTTGAGCTCTAGTGCGTCATTCAGTAGTTTGAGACCTTGAGCATCTTCACTTCAGGTATTATGACTTATACGCGTGGTCAAAATTTTATTTCGGGAAGTTCAAAGTTGATTTGGAAAGAAAATTCTAATTTCGGAAGCCTTAAGTTGGAAGAATTGACTAAAGGGTGATTTTTGAGTAAACAACCTCGGAATCGGGATTTGAAGGTTTTTGGAAAGTTTGACCGGGAGTGGAATTTGTGATATCGGGGTCGAATTTCAATTTCGAAAGTTGGAACAGGTCCGTAATGTTGAATGTGACTTGTGTGCGAAATTGAGAACAAATCATATATTTGAGTTCATGATGTTATGGGTAGTGGTTATCTTCAAACAATTTCGGAAACCGAGCATGTGGGCCCGAGGGTGAATTTTAGGAATTCTTCAATTTGGGTTGGAAAAATCACTTTAATAGCTAAGATGTGAACTCTTGAGCATGTATTGACTATTTTATATAACATTTGACTAGCTTCGATCATTTGGCACCAAGTTGAGGATTTAAAGCACAATTTTGGACCGGAAAGTAAGCTTTGAGACGAGGTAAGTCTCATGTCTAACTTTGTGAGGGGGGAAATACCCCTAGGTGTTGTATGTTGATGTGTGCTACTTGTTATGGGGGCTACGTACGCGCGAGGTATCGAGAGCCCGTACGTAGCTATATTCATTTTATTGTCCGGGTAGGCTTAGGTACACATCATGATGTAGATGCACTATTTGAGCATTTTCTCGCTTATTAAATTCCTATGTTTTACATTTCTACTTGAGACTAGACTTGCTATTGTAGAGACTTCACGAGTTCATGATTAGTCACTGAATAACTTTACTCATCTTACGGAATATTTCTGTGATATATATACTTCATTGAAAGGTTTTTGTTAAAGAAATTACAACTCACACGTTTATTCGTGAGTGGGGTCAAGGACCTATCAAAGATTCTTATTCTAATGGGATCGGGGCGTTCGCCTCGGCAAGATTATGTATTTCACTCTTATGGGATTCGGCCGATCACCTCGGCAGTATTTATGTACCACACTCTCATGGGAGCGGGCCATTCGGCTCGGCAATATAATAGATGCATCTATGGTTCGTGCCGTTCGACCCTCGGCAGTGCACAGTTTAAATATTTATGTTGGATCGGGCCGTACGCCTCGGAATTTCCTATACCATATCCTCATGGAATCGTGCGTAATATTTGGCAAGAAGCCAGTGTATCTGTAAGTTTTCCCGATTTGAGTTATGACAATCTATATGATGAGATCCGCTATATCTATATATATGCTCCGGTTAAGGAGGGAATTTCTAATGGAGAGCTTGAGTTCCTAGTAAAGAGGGGGATTTGTACCACGTGATTTATACTTGTTTATTTCATGTATTTACTTTGCCTCGTATTTTCTCACCTCTTACTGTACTGGATATTATTGGACCACTAGTGAGTGTCGATGTCGACCTCTCGTCACTACTTTTCCGGGGTCAGGCTAGATACTTGCTGGGTATACGTTGATTACATACTCATACTACAATTGCTGCACATTTTTGTGCAGGTACATATGTGACTAGTGGACTTGTGAGAGCAAAGGCGTGTATGCATGCGGGGACTTACGTGAGCTGCATTCCATATTACGCCCCGCAGCAAGTAGAGTCTCCTTCAGAGTTATTTGTATTTTTCCTGTCTAAGTTGTATTCCGGACAGATGTTGTACTTCATTTTTACTTCTTAGGTGATGCTCATGCACTTGTGACACAGGGTTTTGGGGTGATTATGGGTTGTTCAGTGTTGAAATTATTAAGAATATTATTATTTACACTGTGAATTCCATATTTTACTATTTAATCTAAGGAAAATATGATTTCAAAAATATTAAAATAAAAACCAAATTAAGTATTTATTTTTGGCTTGCCTTACAGCGGTGTCCGGTGCCATCACGGCCTTTAATGGATTTTGGGTCGTGACAGAGAGTATGCATATGATTTTATCACTGAGTTGCATTGCATTCGACATGCACACTTGACATACAGGCATAGAGATGCATTTTTCTTATGTTGTACGACATTGTCATTCATGACTTCGCATACACATTGACATGTAAGCATAGAGATGTACTTTCCTCATGCCATTTGAAAATAAAATATTTACATGTTGAATGTTTTGGGAAAATCACAGTTTTACAAACATACTCATATTTTGGTGATTTCGGTAAAAGATTTGAATTTTCACTAACATACTTGAAACTTATGCCTATTTTCCGGAACTGTGAACGAGCCGAGCATTATATCTCTGAGTTACTTCTTTTATCACTTTTATTATGTTGTTATGAACTGTTGTTGGCTATTGGTGTTGTACTCGGACCTTTGTTCCAGCTCGTCACTACTTTCAACCTAAGGCTAGGTTTGTTACTTATTGAGTACATGGGGTCAGTTGTTCTAATACTACACTTCTGCACCTTGCGTGCAGATGTTGCATGGTGATGTTGTTGTGCACGGCGAGAGATGGATTTGAAGATGTACCTGCGTTCCGGTCATAGCCTCCTTTTGATCTTGGTAGATTTAGAATTTTAATCTGTTCATTTATGTTTCAACCACATGATGTACTTTATTTCATATTAGCTTTGTAAATTCTAAATCTTAGAAGCTCATGGTTTGTACTACCAGTCCTTGGGAAATTCTTGTATAAAAGCAGTTGTATTATCATTTCTTTTCTTTATAAATCTCAATAAATTGGTAAGTTGTTAATTAGCTTACCTGACGGGTTGGGTTAGGTGCCATTACGACTAGTTGGATTTTGGGTCGTGACAAGTTAGTATCAAAGCTCTAGGTTCATAGGTTCTACAAGTCATGAGAAAGTGTCTAGTAGGGGTGGGCATAAAATCCGAAAAACTGAATTCCGAACCGAACCAAATTAACTTGGTATTTCGGTTTCGGTTTTTTCGGTATTTCGGTTTATTTCGATATAGAAATTTCAGTATTTTGGTATATCGAAATACTAAAATAGTTTAGTCCAAGCCCAATATTTTTTTTATATTTTAGCCCAATAACGTATCTTTTTTCTTCATCCCCTCCCCCCCAAATTTGTTTGAATTAATTTGAACCACATTCTGTTCTCTCTATTCTTCCCTTACATATGTACAACGTTGTGGATTGAACCATGAAGCTCTTTGTTTTTAAATTCTCATGACCAGATTGCTATCAGTTGTCCATACTGCGATTTGGAATTCATGATTCTACTTTGGCTTTCACATTTCTCTTTTTTCTTTTTATAAGTTCTTACTTGAGGAGTCTAAGTTCAGAAGATATTCTATTTTTTAGTTCCTTTTGAGTTTTGACTCATGCTTTCTTCAGATGAGCTCCGAGTGTTTGTTTCTTTAAGATTGGAAATTAAACATGAGATACTTTGCTAGTTGTTATAGATAATATATCAAGATCTTGCCATTATCATGAGACTGTTTCTATTGATTGGACATATCCTGGTCTTGTACTTCAAACATGGCTGCTAAGCATAACTTAGTTTTTAGCTGTTGTAGTGGATATCTAATATCTTAATATCCAGCTCTTGTAATTATTGTACATTACAGTAATATGCCTCTCTTGACGTTGCCCTGAGGATGTTCAATATATAGATGGTGTGTGGGAGCCTGAATGCAAGAGGCTATGTAAAACATGTTGAATTATTAAATTTTCGTGTCTTTTCAATATAAGGTTGAAATGTGTACATATCTTTTCAAAAGTTGAAACATATCTTTTCAACCCGAAGAGCTACATATTGAATAGGAAGAAGCCTTATAACACAGATTTGGTTTAAACCGAAACCGTACCGAACCAAAATAAATAATACCAAAATATTTTGGTACGGTATTTAGTATACACAATTGATAAATCGAATACCGAAATACCGAACTGAAGTACTGAATACCCACCCCTAGTGTCTAGTAGAGTCTTGCGGATCGGTATGACGACATCCATACCTATATTCGAAAGGCTACATGGAATTTAGGATAAATTTCCCATCTTTATTTCCTTATAGTGCGACATTGATTCAGCTTGAAGTGTAACTTTTTGAATTCCTTCCACACATTCGTATGCGCATGTGAGTGCTCGATATCGGTTGTGCATCGACAGCTTGTGATTCTATGGATGAGGTGCGAGATATAATTTTGGCATGCTGATGATAGGCCAGCCTGGAGGACTTGAGATCGGGTTTTGACCGTAGCTTGAGCACGGGGATTTTGGTTGTGTGGGCACATGCTTTTGGACTTATATGTCCGATAGCGTCCCTATGAGTGGAATTTATGACTCGATGAGTGGTTGGATGGCTATATGATGTGTATCATGTAACTGCATGATGTGTTCAGATGGGTTGAATGTGACGAGAATAGTTTGCTTAAGATGTAAAAAGGATTATTGGGTGCTAGATTATTGTCTTGATGTGACGTATAGTCTCGAGTTATGAGTGTGTTGAAAGATTTTTCATGATGTTTAATTATGGAACGAAGTAGATTTTTATTTTAGGGCGGGATCTAAAAGCTCTCCAACGTGTTGCGGAGCCTTCGGCCTATCGCTACACCTCTTTACAACTATTCAAATAGCGCATTAGCCGTAAGAGAAAGAGGTGTCGAAATGTCTTGTTGTGAGTTCAGAATCAGGAAGATTAAGTGATGGCGTAGTAATCGTGCCTGCGAAAGGGTATAGCAAGATGTCAATTTGAGGCTAAGCAGGTGGGTTATCTCCTTGGGATTAATCAACGGGGGTGTGATCCTTATAATGTTGTGTGGAGAGTTTCCTTTCTACCAGCGGGGTATATATGTTGAGATTTGAATTTGAATATGGTTGAGAAAGTCGACCCGATCGTCATGTGGATGTATACTAGCTTAGTAGATGATTTGAGGTACTATATGATTTGTGTTATGTGGGTCTATGAAGGATTTAGTTGAATCTCCCTGCGGTATTATTGAAGTAACAGAGTATGGGTAGGATGAGTTATCAAAGGTTATATTCTATGGCATTGAGCTAAGTGGCGGAGTCTGCTATCAACGATTGGATTGCATGGTTACGTGTTGTATTGGTTTTGGTCTGAGGCATACTTGTGGATCGGTTATGACTTGTAGAGGTTGAGATCGAGGATGACTCGAGTAAAGGAATTTCTGGATACGGGATATGTTACACTTTATGGGTATATGGGAATCATGGAATGATTTGAGTTGTTATTCGTGATGGATGTAGTGCACATGTTGTAGAAATTTGCTCGGTTGCGCTAAGGCGGGGTCACTTATTTGGGTGATGTTGTGCTAATGGGGCACAGGTCGTTCGGCGTGTTTGGTCACTGCAGTTGAGATTTGAGCAAGGTGGTTGACGCTCAAGAAAGTTCTAATGGATTCAAGATTTTCATGTAGCAATTGAGAATTTTATGGATTTGTATATGGCTAAAATATGAGATTTGCATTGGATGGTGTCGAGGCTTACGGTATTTCCATATCATTATGGATTTTACATTTCTGTATCAGAAAGGTGGAGGAAACGACTTTAGATTCACAGAAGGTATCTTAGTTGTGGTACTTTTGGGGTGCTTAAGAGGGAATACAGTGGCTTATGGAATTTAGGGCGTGTGGTTTTATTCTAGGATCTCGTGTGGTGAGTTTTGGGTTGAGGATCGTGGTATTATGTCAAGGATAAGTATCAACGTGAAGTCAATTCAAAAGAAACTCGGAGAAATAGGACAGTCTGGTAGTAGGTTGAATCAGCACGGTAATGGATATAATCGGTTCTTTTGGTTCTTATGATGTGGTGAGTCTCTATATGTGATTGGTGGAAATACTCTAGGGCTTGGCGACCTGTATGGCTTGGTTGAGTTAGAGAGGTTCAGTTCTGATAGCTTGGTTACGTGTTAATGGGTTTCGAAGAGTTCTCGATGGTTTCTACAACAATTTGAGATGGATATTTCCTACCGGCATAAGGAGCATGTTGCGTATTATGATTTTCTCCTGGATGGGATCAAACGGAAGGTTTTTGACTGATCGGGTATGTGTTCTGCTAGTAACTCAAAGTTGATTATGAGATCCTCTTACTTTTCATATGATGGCAAGAATGATGCGGTGTGTTGTGTGGGATTAAGATATTCGTGTGCAAGGTCACGGTTCAGTTTTGAAAGGAAGGTCATGAATTCTTATACGACATGAACGATTTTTGATGTTTAGATGGATGCTATAATTACTTGTTAATTTTTTAGAAGGGTGCGCATTTTAGAAGGCGCACTGTGTGTTGACTTACCGATGCTTCATTGGTATTGCACTACTCGCCTGGGATGATCGTGTATGATAGATGTGTTAGACATTCAGGAGGTGGAGTTGGGACCAGATATGGTGATTCGTGTGTTCTACGGATTTGGAGACCAGGAGATCTCAGGAGCAAATTGTTTCCTGGTTGTGGAATGTGAAAAATGTGGCCAAAGCTAGCTAGAGAATAGTGTGTGTTATGATTCTGTCATTGTGGACTTTCGGAGGGTTATTTATCTATTTGTGGGTGACCAGAGTTGATTTGGGGTCCATTGGTAGGCCCAATGAGGATGTGTATTTTACACCGGGTCGGATTGGTTGACTCCGTACTGCTATTATTGAGGGATGTGCCATTCAGTTAGAGTGGAGCTTATTCGTGTTCTGATATAATCTATGTGTTGATCCTCTATGCTACAGGGGGTTGTGATTTGTTGGTTATATGCACATATGGTGTAGTTCTGTTTGGGCCTTATTAGCGGAATTTGAGCGAAATGGTTATTGGGGTGCGAAATGGTTGATTGTGCCTTGGTTATGGCCTTTGTCCAGTTATGAGGTATGGTGTTGTTTGCTTCCCGGTGGTTATGGTCATGCACTTTTGGTATTAGGCATCAAATTGCGCGTGGCTGTTGATTTTGAGCATTGTGGCTTGAGGTATTTCATGTGGACCAGTGTTTGGATGGGGTCATGCATTGCAGTTGGGTTATGTCGGGATATGATCCTTTGTGTTAGATTCGTGTGTCTTGGTTCTACTATGTAAGATGGCTTTGTAGCATTGCGGTTATGGTGGTACTTGTTGAACTTGCGGGATGGTTCTCTCATTTGAGTCATTTTCCATTTTTGGGAACATTTGAATTGATTGCTTATTAGTGCACGGATTGCACGGCTTATGGCTCTAGGTTGAATTGGTGTAGCATGTTAGTAGGGCGGCTATATTAGATAAAGTAAGGTCATTGGACCTAGAATGGGTGCTATCAGATTTTTTGCGGTATATTTGCAAGGATAATGTCGCTGATCGGCTTAGAAATTGGCTTTAGTTCTTGTCAAATGAGACAGAGCTTCATGGCATGTTAATCTGATAAGTGATTATGAGTTTCTGCATGTTTATTTCATCATCGACAGTGTACGAAGTTTTTAGAGCGAGGTTTTGTTTGATATGAGGTTTATTGCCGGAACCGGGTTTGTTTTGATTAGCAACTGTGATCGAAAGTTATTGCTATGAGTATTTGAGTTATGTGGTATATCATGTGATTTTGTATTGGGTAATGGTTATGACTTGATGCAGCTGGATCGGACTTATACAGTGTGTAGATGCGAGATTCAGTTCTTATAGGAAATTCCGGATATTGGAAATTGGATTATGTGGTTTACGGGCTAAGGTTGAAGTAATGATCTTCAGTTATGTTGTGTTGTTGGGCCAATATGGAATAGGGTGACATGGGATCACCCCCGGATATGTGCATGGTAAAGTTACACGGCGGTTTGATGGCTTTGGAATGACTCTCGGCACGTTCGAGGACGAACGTGTATTTAAGTGAGGGAGGATTGTAACGACCCGACCGGTCGTTTTGAGCATTTGCACTTTTCTCGGTAGTTTGAGGGCATGAGTAGCCCCGTATGATGTATTATGACTTGTGTGAATCGTCGGTTTTGGTTTTCAGGTTAATCGGAATTGATTTGGAAGAATGAACTTCATGATTTAAACTTTAAGTTGAAAGAGTTGACCAAGTTGACTTTTGTGGATTTGACCTCGGAACGAAGGTTTTAGGACTTCGTTAGGTCCGAATGGTGATTTTGGACTTGGGCGTATGCCCGAATTTGCATTTGGATATTTCTAGAAGAATTCAGCGCTAATTGGCGAAAGTTGAAAATTTGAAGATTAAGTTCATAAGTTTGATCGGGAGTTGACTTTGATGAAATCGGGTTCGGATTGTGGTTCTGGGAATTGGAATAGCTTCGTTATGTCATTTGGGACTTATGTACAAACTTTGGGTTCATTCCGGGTTGATTTGATAGGTTTCGGCGCGAGTTTTGGAAGTTGAAAGTTTAAAGTTCATTCAAGTTCGAATTGAGGTGCGATTCGTCGCTTCGATGTTGTTATATGTGATTTGAGGCCTCGAGTAGGTCCATATTATGTTATGGGTCTTGTTGGTATATTTGGTCGGGGTCCTGAGTGGCTCAGGTGAGTTACGGACATAGTTCGGATCATTTTTCCTCTTGTTGCCTTGTTGAAGAGTTGTTGGTACTGGTGTAGCCGCATCTGCAGAATCTTGGCCGCAGAAGCGACTTCGCAGATATGGGTTGTCCATTGCAGAAGTGAGGTGAGAGCTGGTGAGGAAGACCGCAGAAGCGGATTTTTGTAGCGCACTTGCGTGCGCACAGATACAAGATTTTGAGAGTAGGAGCGGGAGTTGGCGCAGATGTTGGTTCTTGTGTCGCACCTGTGATATCGCAGGAGCAGATGTTTCTCCGCATGTGCTAGGGCCATTTCTATAGTGCATCTCCGCATAAGCGGAACGTTTGTCGCAAAAGCGACGCTGCAGAAGCGGCTAAGTGCATCGCAGATGCGACGATGCCTGGGCAGAAGCTATATATCGAGGTTTTTGGTTCTTTTATCATATGTTGAGATTTGAGGCTCGGATTGAGACTATTTTTGAAGACAATTTCGTCACAAGGATTGGGGTAAGTTTTCTACACTCGGTTTTGATTATATTTTGTGATTCTATTTGGATTATGAATTTTAAAGAGAAATTGGGGGGTTTAGCCTAAAGTTTCATAAAGCGAATTTTCGCGTTTTTAACATTGATTTGGAGTCGGATTTGAATGAAACTAGTATGGTTGGACTCAAAATTTATTGTGTTGTCGGATTTGTTGAGTTTTGTCGGGTTCTGAGGTACGGGCCCGAATTTGATTTTTGGTTGATTTTGGTCTTTTGAGTAAAGACTTGACCTTTATCAATTGGAATTGCTTCCTTAGACTTTATTTGATGTATTTGAGTTGCTTTTGGCTAGTTTCGAGCCGTTCGGAGGTCGGTATGCGTGAGATGGCATTTCTAGAGAATCGCTCGGCTTGCTCGGTATTAGATTTGGCTTGTTCGAGGTAAGTAACACTTCTAAACTTGGAGCTGAGGGTATGAACCCCGATTATACGTGTTATGTGTTTGGTGTTGAGGTGAC
>AWOL01S0024940.1:101100-132228 GCA_000715115.1 Nicotiana otophora | reverse complement strand
TATCAAGATGAGTAAGTATAGAGGTACCTTCAGCCATACGAAAAGTGTAGAGTTTTTGCTTTAGGTAAAGTCTATTTTCTACTGTTCTTTTCATATATATGGTTTTAAGCTTTTCCCATATGCCTTTGGCTGAGCTTTCTGTTGTAACTTCACGCAAAACCTCATTTGAAAGATTTAAAATAATACCTGCTTTTGCCTTTTTGTCTATGACGGCAAACTCTTCGTCCGTCATTTTATCCGGCATCTTCTCATTTCCTTGCAGTGCCAAATCTAAGCCATCCTGAATTACGATAACTTTCATCTTTAATTGCCACATTCCAAAGTTTGCACTTCGGTCAAATTTCTTAACATAAAACTTTGTTAGAGTCATTTTGGCCAGTTAGATCTGGCTCTGATACCAATTTGTTAGGATCGGGAACCCGGGTAGTGCAAAATTTAACCAAACAACTGTATAATGACAATAACAAAGACAATGGAAGGTGATAATAACGGTAATTAAAGAATATAAAGAAGACACAAATTTAACGTGGTTCGGTCAAGGTGACCTACGTCCACAAGCGGAGAGGAGCAATTTTACTATACCAACAAGAGTACAAAAGAGAGTACAAAATTAGAGTAAATACTCTAATTAATCCCAAATACCCCAAGAGTATACCTCACAAGATCACTCCAAAGAAAGGGTTCACACAAGTGTTTCCCAACACTCACTCTCTTACAAAATACTCTATAATGAAATAAAGGAGGTGAAAGAAAGACAAGAGTGAAAAGCTCTTGAATTGGTGTGTTTGCAAATGAGGAGAAACTCCTCTATTTATAGCAAGAAATCCTTGACCTAATAATGGATATTATGTCATGGCAAATGTCATGATCCACAAATTTATTATAATGGATATTATGTCATGGCAAATGTCATGAACCACAAATTTGTTATAATGAATATTATGTCATAGCAAATGTCATGAAAATTTGGCCATGTTACAAGCTGTATGACAAAAGCCACCAAAGACGCTTTGCAAGTCAATTATGTGTGGTACGTACGTAGTAGATACTAATATTGTTGCCAACTATTACTCGCCGAGTGGGAAACTTTTAAATTAATGAATAATGAAGGAAGGTGACAGAAATTACTAAATATTTACTTACTCACACCTGGCCTGCTCATGTATCGAGTCAATTAATGCATAATGTATACATATATATTTCTTACAAAATGTTTATCATTTAATCATGTTTAATTACCTCAAAATGAACCATCGATAATTCTCGAACGCTCTGCTTAAGTTTGTTTTTCTTTTCTTAATATAAAATGTTTATCGTACTAGGTTTGTCCAATATGTACTCAATTACTTTACAAAACTAATGTTCATCAGTCAAGAGATGAGTGCGTTTATATACTACTCTTATATTATTTTCATTCTTCAATTCCATATATTTTGAAATGATATTGGTATAGTCATAAGCCACCACCTGGCTACGTACGTTAATGTGTATTATTCTTATTCGAGAAAAATAATAATTTGTCCAAAGAATATTTCTTCAGAAACATGTCGTCCAGACCACCCAATATTTTAAAACATACACAAAATAAGGTTACAATTATAACCATAAAATCATGGCATACATAGTCATAAGCCACCACCTGGCTACGTTAATCACAATATAATCTGCAAATTTGAGGAGAGGGAGAGAATCATGACGAAGGATTTTCACATTAATTTTGAATATTTTTGGTGATCCTTCTCTTTTGCCCTTTTTATTGGTATATGTAATGTTCCTGACCGTAAAAACTTACTGGTATCAATTGTTTATTTCAGACCACATAGACTCATAAAATATGTGTGTGCGTAGACTTATTTCAGTAAATCATAATTAACTGTATAAATTTTTACTTCATTAAATCACTTAACCATAGTATGGTGTAAACAGCTAGTACCGTATAAAAAATTTTCAACTCGTGTCATATGGGGTCCGTAACTAATGTTTGCTTGCTAGCTCATTTTCCATAGGATACAACTTCTCTCCATCATCACAAACTCACAGTTATTACCCAAAATTTTAATAGGGGAAGAGACAGAAGAAAAAGAAAAAGAAAAAGAAAATTGGTGAAAACTAATAAAAAGATAACTTGAACGATCTGACAAGTTGTTTGGTTGATCGAGGAACTTTATCATTCGATAGCGTTACTATATAGGAGTATTTGACTTCGCCTAAGATATTTTTCAAGAGCTAATAATTTATGAGATTCCTCACAAATGAATGGATGACAATGGACCAGTTTTGGCACATTTAGGGTGGTCGTTATACTACTTATTTATTACAATATGATGGCCCAAACATTTAAGTGCTGGAACCAGAAAATAGGAGCACTTATGCTTTGCAAACCTATGATGGCCAATAGAATTAATTGCTAGAACGAGATAGTAGGACCTGTGAGTAATTCGTGAAAATTACGTAGTAGTAAAATGAATCTGCTACGTAGTAAAATAGTGAAAAGAAAAACAGAATTAAGTGAGGTCATAAAATTAAAGTTCATCTATCTTGCATAACTAAATATCAGGTTTAAATTTATAAGACGAAAAAGCAATATCAAAAGAAAAATTGTCACTAAATTTTATACATAAATCAAAATAGAAAGATCGCACATGCAGTTTAGCATTTGCGGCTTCACTTTTGTAAATTCGTCTGATCCACACATGCAGAATATAGTCCACTTTGGTACGGGAATTGTCCCTTATACTCATTGGAGAGATAGATTATAGGTAGTAGTGATACAGATAAGTAGAGGAATAAGGAAGAAAGCATATCTGGACCATTCGTGGAGAGTACGAGACTCGTGGAAGACTTCGTTTTTGGGTTCCGAAGCCCCGAATGGAATGGATCATTCATGCCAACAGGAGGACTACTCCATTTGAGAATTTATATTTTTAGTCGCTTCAAAAAATAATAACCGATAAATATATATTTGTTATATATATAGTATACGGTAGAAATCATGCTCATCTATTGCATGACAGATCGGGGATGAAACATAATAGATTGAAGATCAACCCGGGGTTCCATCGAACCTAGGCACGAGGTTAGAACATGCATCTTCAAAATTATCGAGTCAGTAACCCCGGAATTGACCCCGACTCCGAATTAGCTCGAAAACAAATTATCGTACCAAAATAACGGAAGGCCGAAGTATCTGTAACCGGTCGGATATCACTATAGGAATCTCGGTACGTATCAATGAAACTGATTAATTAGCAAATCATGAGATTTTTTACCTTTTATAGAAGTGTATCAAAAGTAGGACTCCTCTACTATATAAAGGGGATTTGATTATTTGTAAAGCACATTGTAACACGCATCCCAAAGTAATAAACTGTTATTTCTAGTTATTATTATCTCATTACTCTGCTCTGGCACCGATTGTAGCATTTTTGACTCGAGGGTGACCAACCTTCAAGGCCAAGATTGTTCAACTTGTGTGGTTTGCATTTACTTCTTTTATCATTAATTTCAATTTTAATCTGATTTCTCATTTTGTATCAAATTAAATCACGTATCCTTAAAATCACGCATAAATTCCATTGTTATCCGATCTTGTGGGTAAACAGTTTGGCGCCCACCGTAGGGCTAAGGATAATAGTCGTTATTTGATACAAATCTCCATAACACACACTGCTTTACACTTGCTCTTTGAAGTGTCTTTCATTCCACGCTAAAATACAAAAATGTCAAACTCTCAATCAGCACATTTACATGTTGACAACGAGTCCGGTCACCAAGGTGAAAATAACAACATAGCGCCCGATAACGAGATACCACCTGTTGATCCTGCTGGAATTCCGGTCGCAGATCTGATTGACGCTAATTCGCATGTGGCTATCGATGCAAACTTGCCTACCGACCCCGAAAATAGCGTTCGTGGTGGAGCCCAGTCGGCAACTCGAAACACACAGAACGTTGAAGGGTACAGGATCAATTACGAGTGATCTTCAAAATGTTACACGCTCAAGAGGTGGTGATAGTGTAGTTACAGAACCAAAGCCGTGCACCAAGCAGGATTGAGCCCAATCCACCCCGGCAAGTCACCCGGAGGGATGAACCGGTTGTAGGAAGGTCGAACAGACACAAATCGGGGCTAAGCCCGTGATCATGAAGATGCTCAATGAGATGACAAAATGGATAGAATCAGGGGAGAAGCAAATCGAGGCTAACGACAAAAAGGTGAAAATCGACAATTCCCGGATAGACCAAATTCTGTTTGCACCTCCGATATTGAAGGGCTTGGATTCCAGGAAGTTCGTGCCAAAACCTTTTCCTCATAGTGCAACTCCGAAGCCGATCCTCAAGAAGTTCTGTATGCCCGAAATACCCAAGTACAATGGAACGACTGACCCAAATGAGCATGTTACTTTTTATATTATGCTATCAAAGGGAACAACCTGGAGGACGATGAGACTGAGTCTGTTCTGTTGAAAAGCTTTGGGGAAACACTGTCAAAGGGAGTTATGATATGGTATCACAACTTACCTCTTAATTCTATTTACTCATTTGCTATGCTTGCAGATTCTTTCGTAAAAGCACACGCAGGTGCCATCAAGGTCGACACTAGGAAATCGGACCTTTTCAAAGTCAAACAGAAGGATAACGAGATGCTCAGAGAGTTCGTGTCCCGGTTTCAAATTGAACGAAAGGATCTGCCGCCGGTCGTTAATGATTGGGTTGTTCAAGATTTCACTCAGGGACTTAATATTCGAAGCTCGGTGGCTTCACAACAGCTGAAGCAAAACTTAATAGAATACCCAGCTGCTACATGGGTCGACGTGCTAACCGGTATTAGTCAAAAATCAGAGTTGAAGATGATCAACTTGGGGCCCCTTCGGGGTCTGTCTATTCAGTCTGAACCCTCGACAGAGTCAAGAGAGAGATCGATAGTGAACCGAGGCCAAACAGGGATCGGTATCAACCATATAAAGGAGATCGGAGAAGTAGTGGGTCTGGGCGAAACTCCATGAGAAATTAAAGAAGAAATGACCAAGGTCAAAGCAGCCGGGGACTTATGACCAAAAATGGCTTCGACAAGTCCATCGGGTCTAAAGACGCACCAAGGCTATCAGAATACAACTTTAATGTTGATGATGTCACCATTGTATCAGATATCGGGCGCATCAAAGATACCAAATGGCCTCTAAAGTCCGATCCAACCCAAAGGGATCCTAACCAGATGTGCAAATATCATGGCATTCACGGTCACGGAACGGAAGATTGTCGACAGCTGAGAGAGGAGGTAGCTCGTCTATTCAACAATTGGCACCTTCGAGAATTCTTGAGCAATCGAGCCAAGAGTCATTTCAGGAACATGGATCCTAACAAACAGACAGAACAAGAAGAACCTCAACACGTCATCAACATGATCATCGGCGGGGTTGATATCCCACATGGGCCGATGTTGAAACGCACCAAAGTATCCATCACTAGGGAGAAATGAACTCTAGACTACATACCGGAAAGAACTTTATCTTCAATGACGAGGATACAAAAGGGATAGTGTAGCCCCACAATGACGCACTGGTAATATTTGTACTCATAAATATAATTTGGGTTAAATGTGTGTTAATTGATCCAGGTAGCTCGGCCAACATCATTCGATCAAGGGTCGTGGAGCATCTTAGTCTACAAGACTAAATCGTGCCGGCAGTTCGAGTTCTAAACGGATTCAACATGGCGTGTGAGACCACTAAAGGCGAAATAATGTTACTAGTGAACACCGTCGGGACCATCTAAGAGACTAAATTTTATGTGATCGAAGGGAATATGACGTACAATGCTCTATTCGGAAGGCCATGGATCCACAACATGAGGACGGTGCCTTTGACACTGCACCAAGCACTGAAATTCCCAACGTCTGACGGAGTTAAAACAGTCTACGGTGAACAACAGGCTGCAAAGGAAATGCTCGCGGTCAAAGAGGTGACACCGCATCTATAGTTTCAACATCGAAGGGCCCAAACAAGAGGAAGTCGAGGATAATGATTATGGGGTTCATCTATTGCATGACAGACCGGGGATGAAACGTAATAGATTGAAGATCGACCCGGGGTTCCATCGAACCTAGGCACGAGGTTAGAACATGCGTCTTCAAGATTATTGAGTCTGTAACCGCGGAACTTACCCCGACTCCAATTAGCTCGATAAAAAATTATCGAACCAAAATAACGGAAGGCCGAAGTATCCGTAACCGGTCAGATATCACTACGGAAATCTCGGCACATATCAATGAAACTGATTAATTAGCAAATCATGTGATTTCTTACCTTATATAGAAGTGTATCTAAAGTAGGACTCCCGTGCTAACTATATAAAGGGGGTCTGATTATTTGTAAAGCACATGGTAACACGCATCCCAAAGCAATTGTTATTTCTAATTATTATTATCTCATTACTCTGCTCTGGCACCGATTGAAGCATTTTTGACTCGAGCATGACCAACCTTCAAGGCCAAGATTGTTCAACTTGTATGGTTTGCATTTACTTCTTTTATCATTAATTTCAATTTTAATCTGATTTCTTATTTTGTTTCAAATTAAATCACGTATCCTTAAAACTACGTATAAATTCAATTGTTATCCGATTTTGAAGGACAACTCATGTGCTATAGTATCCTGTCAAGATCCGCACGGACAACTCACGTGCTACAGTATCCTATCAAGATCCACACAGACAACTCACGTGCTATAGTATCATATCAGAATATGCACGGACAACTCACGTGCTAAGTATAAACACCATGATTCGCACAGACAACTCAAGTGCTACGGTATCTATACCTCACAACCAGGCCCTCGTCCTCACTCAGTCATGAACCTCTCTAGTCTTACGGCCCTCGGTAATGCAAAGAAATCAGCCCAATCAGAATGCTATAATGTATCAACAGGGAATATCAGATACTAAGGTATAATATACAGGAAATGCTACAACTGAGTACAACAACAATGAGTAGGTACATAGTCTAAGCATGATTTTGTCACGACCCGAAATTTTCCACCGACGGGACTGTGATAGCGCCTAACATTTCACTTGCTAGGCAAGCTAATGTTAGAGAATCATTAAACCAATTCCTTATTTTTATTTAGTAATTAACAATAATTAACTAAGATGAAATATAATAAGTGCGGAATATCATAAAACTGTATTAATTACTACCACCCGGATTTGGAGTCACAATTCATGAGCATTCTAGAATTTACTATAAGTAACAGTCTGGAAGAAATACAATTGTCTGAATGAAAGAAAACAACAGTGACATAAAAAGTAGACAGGGACTTCAAGGTCTGTGAATGCCGACAGATCTACCTTGAGTCTCCGGATAGCGAACCAATAGCAAAATCTCGATCAACCTGAGCCGGTATCAAAGTCTGCATAAAAAGTGCAGAGTGCAACATCAGTACAACTGACCCCATGTACTGGTAAGTGTCGAGCCTAACCTCGGCGAAGTAGTAACGAGGCTAGGACAAGACACCCACATATAACCTGAACAGTATAATCATGCTAGTGGAAACACCAGTAAATAAAGAAATAACGCAAAAATAACGCAGAAATAATGGGAAGGGAATATACAATGAGGGAATATAACATAAAGAATGAGAATAATGAAAAGACAGAAATAAATCAAAAATCCTTAAACGATTTGAGCAATTAAAAAAGCAAAATACGCTCCCATTTCCATTCAGGAATTTCTAACTTTTGAAGCAACCTACCAGGTCTCTGATGCTCGTACTTAACTTGCTGACAATTCAGATACCGAGCTACTTATGCAACTATATCCTTTTTCATTCTTCTCCACCAATAATGTTACCGCAAATCTTGATGCATTTTGGTGATACCTGGATGAATAGAATACCTGGAATTGTGTGCCTCTTCAAGAATTAATTCACGAAGCCAATCCACATTAGGCACACAAATACGATCCTGCATTCGCAGAACCCCATCTCCCCCTACAGTAACCTGTTTGGCATCACTGTGCCGCACCGTGTCCTTAAGGACAAGTAAATGAGGATCATCATACTGCCTTTCCCTGATGCGCTCATGCAAAGAAGACCGAACGACTGTGCAAGCTAGAATCCGACTGGGTTCTGAAATATCTAACCTCACGAACTGATTATCCAAAGTCTGAACATCTGCAGCTAATGGTCTCTTACCAACCGGAATATACGCAAGACTGCCCATACTCACAACCTTTCTACTCAAAGCATCGGCCACCACATTGGCCTTTCCGGGGTGATACAAAATGGTGATATCATAGCCTTTCAACAACTCCAACCATCTTATCTGCCTCAAATTAAGATCCTTTTGTTTGAACAGATACTGAAGGCTACGATGATCAGTAAATACCTCACACGAGACACCATAGAGGTAATGCCTCCAAATCTTCAGCGCATGAACAATGGCTTCCAATTCGAAGTCATGAACATGATAATTCTTCTCGTGAACTTTCAATTGTCGCGATGCATATGCAATTACCTTGCCATCTAGCATTAATACTACACCAAGCCCAATGTGAGAGGCTTCACAATATACCGTATATGATCCTAAACCTGTGGGTAATACCAACACTAGTGTTGTAGTCAAAGCGGTCTTGAGCTTCTGAAAGCTCAACTCACACTCGTCTAACCATCTAAATGGGGCACCCTTTTGGGTCAATCTGGTCTTAATAGTTGTTCATAAACAATTATAGAATCGTCAATTAACTTCATGTTAACAAAAATCTCCTTTCAAACCTTCATAATACTAATAACGAGATGCGAGGCATGAAGACCTCATAATTATTTTTCCAAATTAACGAATCACATTTAACGCCACCTGGGCGGGCAGCTACCTCGTAGGTTAAAACTCAATAATTATAAAATTCAATATTTTTGCAAATATGCACAGAGAATTTCATACAAAATTATTTTCAAATAAGCCTAGTAGGCATGACTCCCTACTAGTACTATAGTACAAATTTAATTTTCACAAGGGAGAATGTAAACACAAGAATTTTTATCACAAGGATCTCGTCCTTATATAACTTCCATCACAGCTCATAGCCTGGTATAAACATATCAATTTATATTAAAAATACGAGGACCTCGGCCTCAGTTCTGAATCACAAGTAATATGCACATCTTTCCAATCATAACTTTCCATTTTCTCCTTTTAAATAACTTTCCTTAAACAAAATCACAACACATAATGAATCCCACACCGGTAGGGCATATAATTCATAATTTGTAATCAATTATCCGGAAATACATCAACACATACCGAAATAAGTACCAGAAAGGCACCTTTAGACTCACAGATCTTATTAGAGTCCATCATGGAATGATAGGTGTAGTTATCTCCATAAAACCTCCTAACATAAGTAAACACATAAGTAAATTATAAAATTAAGAAGCTGACTCATAAGTGGAGCACAATAGGAGGAATCGTCTTGATACTCAAAACCGAATCAAGTTAAGGAAATTATTCCTTTATTTTAAATCGAGGTCGTACCTAAAACGACACCATCTGATGTAACGACCTCCACCATACCATAAAACAAACATAACAATAGCTGGGTCTCCACCTCTAGGACGCCTTCTACCCGCCTGTCCTCCACCCTTAACTGATCGTGTGGGTGGTGTAGTAACTGCAACGGGGCACGTAGCCTGAGTGCTTTGATGAAATATGCCTCTCCCAAGTTTGGGACAATTTTCTCATGATGTGCCTAATATCATCGTATTCATAACAACCCTTTTGCGGGTTTGGCTGCTCATATTGAGTCTGTGCCAGATAACTGGAATAACCATTGTAGGAAACTCATGTCAGTGGTGCATTAAAAGAACTTGCTGGAGCACCTCGATTAATCCGATGTGCGAACTGGGCTGGTCGACTACCCGAGCCCCCGCCATAATGATTTATACTCGCAGAGTAGAATCCACTGAATCCCCTAGAACCTCGAGACGTCTTGGTCTCCTTAGTTTCCTTTTTCCTTACCCCGAACACGTTCTAATATCTTGGCAATTTCTACCACTAGTGGAAATGAAGTATCAGCATGTAGTTACCGAGTCATACAAAATTTTACGATCATCATTAAGTCCTTTAATGAGTCTATGGACTCGCTCTCTAGCTGTAGGAAGCGAAGTAGGAATATGACGGGCTAACTTATTGAACCCGATGGCATATTATGACACTGTCACGATGACCTGACGCAATCATTCAAACCTTATGCGCCATGCATTACAGAGAGTTCGGGAAACAAACTCGTTCAAAAGCATTTCTGAGAACCGAGCTAAGTGGGCGGTGTTGTATTGACTGGTCTGCCCTCTTCATAGGCTTGCCATAGACACCTGTGGAGAATTATCTCTCCCAAGGCCAATTTCTTCTTTTGTTATGCTGACTCAACACTGTCGAGCTGACCCATTTCTTAACATACTCTTCGATTCTTCTTTGGGGTAACCCTTACCCCCATTTATACACAACGATCACACAAGTAGAGATCCATACAGGAAAATCTTGGCACGAACCACATAGTCCAGAATCTTGTCAACCACTGTACTTCCTCCGAAGCACCCCAAAATCCGCAACCATGATGTCCAAGCTGAGTAGATCTTCTGTAAATTTAAGTTATTTCTCTAACTCCTTTGGTAGTGAAGTATACGATTATTAAGTAGGCGGACATACTGCAAGTACCAACCTTATCCTCTACAAAATCTCAGGCCTTAAACATGTGTAAATTTTTGGGGAATCTTTCAGTACCACATATATACATTTCGCGCCAAAACTGATATAACACATGGCCCTGCAATCTATCCATTGATAGTGGACTCCCCCTCCACTCGGTGCGAAGTCATAGTTCACCATGTCCGATGGTCCACATTATTAACCTTCACAGCTTGTATAAATCAACCAGATGCCAAGGTCCATTGCATCCCCCACCTCATTCACTGGGTAATCTCTTTATACGTCCGTATCTTCAATCGAAATCACATGTTGAGGCAATGTTTGAGCATCTCTGGCTCCCTCGTAGTTCATCTGCGGCATCACAAATCGTGGATGCACAACTGATACCAAGTGCACAATGTCATACACTAGTGGATACAAAGGAATACGAGATATAGGTTTCAAGTAAAAATCAATGCCGCACGATAAGGAATGAAAGAAGTGATTTGTTCCTAAACTTCATAGCCTCTAAGAGATAAGTACAGACGTCTCCGTACCGATCTTTCAGACTCTACTAAGCTTGCTCGTGACTCGTGAGACCTATGTAACCTAGTGCTCTGATACCAACTGTCACGACATGAAATTTCCCACCGACGAGATCGTGATGGCGCCTAACATTTCACTTGCTAGGCAAGTCAACGTTAGAGAATCATTAAACCAATCCCTTATTTCTATTAAGTAATTAACAATAATTAACTAAGATGAAATATAATAAGTGCAAAATATCATAAAACTGTATTAATTACTACCACCAGGATCTGGAGTCATAATTCCTGAGCATTCTATAATTTACTATAAGTAATAGTCTGGAAGAAATACAACTGTCTGAATGAAAGAAAATAACAGTGACATAAAAAGTAGACGGGGACTTCAATGTCTGTGAACGTCAACAGATCTACCTTGAGTCTCCGGACAGCGGACCAATAGCAAAATCTTGATCAACCTGAGCCGGTATCAAAGTCTGCACAGAAAGTGCAGAGTGCAACATCAGTACAACTGACCCCATGTACTGGTAAGTGTCGAGCCTAACCTCAGCGAAGTAGTGACGAGGCTAGGACAAGATACCCACATATAACCTGAACAATATAATCATGCTAGTGGCAATAACGTTAAATAAAGAAATAACGCAGAAATAATGGGAAGGGAACATACAATGGGGGAATATAACATAAAGAGTGAGAACAATGAAAAGACAGAATTAAACCGAAAATCCTTAAATGATATGAGCAATTAAAATAGCAAGAAAAACTGCATGGCATCACCCTTCGTGTTTTTACTTTCAACCTCACAAAATAATAAATAAGACTGCACGGCATCACCGTTCGTGCTTTTATTCTCTTTCTCACAATATAAATAATTCATGCACGGCATCACCCTTCGTGCTTTACACTCTTCCTCACAATATAAATAATTCATGCACGGCATCACCCTTCGTGCTTTACAATATTCCTCACCATATAAATAAATCATGCACGGCATCACCCTTCGTGCTTTACACTCTTCCTCACAATATAAATAAATCATGCACGGCATCACCCTTCATGCTTTACACTCTTACTCATAATATAAATAAATCATGCACGGCATCACCCTTCGTGCTTTACATTCTTCCTCACAATTAACAGAATCAATCACAATGGATAGAGAGAAGTTTCACAAAGAAATCAATATTTCATCAATGATTACTTTCACAATTTAACATCTCAATCTCGAATTAATATTCACAATTTTATCAACCTTGGTGGAACCATATACAAGTCTCCCAACATTTCAACCACAATAATAAGCACGGATAACAAGATTTAAGACTACAAATTTGCAAGAATGAAATTTTACTCGCATGCTATGACTCGACTATAACGCATAGATGCTCGTCACCTCAACTATACATCGTATTCAACAACAAAACACGTAGCAAATACTCACACAATACCTATTCCCTCAATCCAAAGTTAGACACAACACTTACCTTGCTCCGAAGGCCACTAAATTCTCAATCACAGCTTTTTCTTTGGAATTCACCTCCAAACCACTCGTTTCTATTCAAAAATGACTCAATAATATCAAATATTTCTAAAGGAATCAATTATATTTCATAAATTAAATTTCCCGAATTTTCCTCCAAAAAGTCAAAAAACGACCCCGGGCCCACTTAGTCAAAATCTGAGGTTCGGACCATAATCCTTTTACCCATTCACCCCTGAGCCCGAATATGTAATTAGTTTTGGAATTCGACCTCAAATTGGGGTCTAAATCCTCAAATTCCCGAAATCCTTAGTTTCTACCCTAACCCCTAATTCTACATGAAAACTCTAGATTTCAGGTTGAAAATTCAAGAAATGTAATGGGTAATTGAAAGAAAATGGTTTAGAATCACTTACCAACAATTTGGGGAAGAAATGGCTCGTGAAAAATCGCCTCTACCCGTTTGGTTCTTGAAAAATGTTGAAGAAATGGCTTAAACTCGTGTTTGGAATCTGTTTTAAGTCACTAGACAGGCCTTCATCCCGTTCGCGAGAGGCCTGTCGCGATCGCGATGCTCAGCGGCCTAAGGCCTTCGCATTTATGAGTCTTTCTACGCGTTCGCGTAAGGAAGCTCCCCCAAGCCTTCGCGTTCGCGACCCAGTGGACGCGTTCGCGTAGAAGAACATGACCCTCTCCCCCAGGTCCCTTAAACTATCGCGTTCGTGTGTGACATATCATGTTCACCAAGGGTAGCACCCCCAACGCTTCGTGTTCACGACCAGTCCTTCGCGTTCGCGAAGAAGAAAATTCCCCTGCCCCATATTACCTTTCACATTCACGACACTATCTACGCGAACGCGAAGAAGGGCACACCAGAACAGCTGCTGCAGCAAAAATCTCAGATTTTCTAAGTGCAAATCTCCCTGTAGCCTATCCGAAACTCACCCGAGCCCTTGGGGCTCCTAACCAAACATGCACATAAGTCTAAAAACATCATACAGACATGCTCGCGTGATCAAATCGCCAAAATAACACCTAGAACTACGAATTTAGCACCAAATCAAATGAAATTCTCAAGAGCACCTTAAAATTTCTATTTTCTCAACTGGACGTCCGAATCACGTCAAATCAACTCCGTTTCTCACCAAATTTCACCGACAAGTCTTAAATGTCATCATGAACCTGTATTGGGCTCCGGAACCAAAATATGGACCTGATACTAACAATGCAAAATATCAATCAATTCTTAAAAATAAATAATTTCCAAACTTTTAATTTTCATCAAAAATTCATAACTCAAGCGAGGGACCTCCGAATTCGATTCCGGGCATACGCCCTGGTCCCATAATTCGATACAGACCTACCGGGACCGTCAAAGCATGGATCTGGGCTCGTTTACCAAAAATATTGACCGAAGTAAACTAAAATCAACTTTTAAGGCAAAATATTTTATTTTCATTAGTTTTCAACATAAAAGCTTTCCGAAAACCTGCCCTGCGCACATAAATTGAGGAGGGTAAAAATGAGATTTTTAAGGCTTAAGAGCGCAGATTCGAGTTCTAAAACATAAGATAAAAAGGTCATCATAGAGTTTTAACATGAAAGGCAGTCAAATTGCTAGAAGACAAAGAATACATGTAAGCAACAATAGGCTATTCCACTTTACAGTCTCACGGGACGAACCAAGTCACAATTCCTCACCGGTGTAAGCTCACACGCCCGTCACCTAGCATGTGCGTCACCTTCAAATAGTCACATCATACCAAATTCCGGGGTTTCATACCCTCAAGATCAAATTTAAGATTATTACTTACCTCAACTGCGCAAAAATCCTATTCCGTAATGCCTTTGCCTCTCGAATCGGTCTCTAAATGCCCCGAATCTATCCAAAAAAGTATGAGGTAATCAATATAGGCTAAAGGGATCAATTCTACAAGAAAACTACTAAATTATAACCCAAAACCGAAATCGGCTCAAATCCGGCCCCCGAGCCCACGCCTCAAAATCCGCTAAAAGTCACAAAACCTGAAAGCCCATTCACTCACGAGTCTACCCATACTAAATTCATCAAAATACGACATCATGTGGCCACCCAAATCCCCAAAAATCCACTCTCCAATTCCCAAGCCCTAAACCCCCAAATTTCACTTCAACATCGCGTTAATTAGGTGGGAAAATCAGTGGCGAAATAAGATTTATGATCCCAAACGAGTTCAAGAAGCTTACCCGAATAATCCCCTCGAACATCTTCTCCAAAATCGCCTAACTCCGAGTCTCAAATGTGGAAATAGGACCAAAAATCGCAAACCCTTGCTTTTTAAGCTTCTGCCCAGAATTTTCACACCTGCGGACCTCCTGTCGCATCTGCGATGCCGCACCTGTAGAAATTCCATCGCAGGTGCGGATTCCACTTAAAATTCCAGGTTTCGCTCATACGGCTACAAGACCATATCTACGCCTATCGCAGGTGCGAGAATCCATCGCACCTGCGGCTAACTCTCGCACCTGCGCCCAGCTGCCCGCTTCTGTGACCATCCCAGGTGCGTGAAAATCTCCGCACCTGTGGCTTCTGCTCAACTCATCCTTGGCCGCTTCTGCAGTTCAATCCCCAGTCATGTGGGCTCGCACCTGCGGTGGCCACTCCGCAGGTGCGATTACACCAGCAACAGTAGCACTTCAGCTACCCTTTCAAATCCAAAACCAAGTCCGAAACCTCCCGAATTCCACCCGAGGCCCCCAGGACCTTAAACAAATATGGAAACAAGTCATATAACCTAATACGAACTTAGTCGAACCTTCGAATCACTCAAAACAACATCACAACACCTATTACACCCGGATTTAAGCCTAAAGAACTTCTAAACTTCCGAATTCCGCAAACGAAGCCAAAACCTATCAAACCACATCTGATTGGCCTCAAATTTTGCATACACATCCTAAATGACACCATGAACCTACGGAAATTCCAAAATATAAAATCTGAACTCGATATCAAAACTTCCACTACCGGCCAACACCGCCAAAATTTTAACTTTTGCCAATTCAAGCCTATTCTACTACGAGCCTCCAAATCATATTTCGGACGCAATCCTAAGTCCAAAAATCACCTAACGGAGCTAACAGAACCATCAAAATTCAAATGCGAGGCCGTTTACACATAAGTCATCATTCGGTCGACTTTTCCAACTTAAGCTTCCATGTAAGAGACTAAGTGTCTCAATTCACCCCGAAATCAACCCGAACTCGAACTAACTAACCGGGTAAGACATATAACAACTATAAAGTATGAAAGAAGAAGGAAATTGGGAAAATGGGGCTATGACTCTTGAAACGACCGGCCGGGTCGTTACAGACGATTTAGCATAATAAGGATATGAACTCGGACAAATCGTGTCACGACCCAAAACTAACCCTGTTGTGATGGTGCCTATCGTGGTACTAGGCCAACTGACACATTACCAAAACACATCGATATTTACTTTTTAAAAAGATAATTCAAAGATATTCAAAATAAAACCTTCATAAGAGAATTCAACTCAGTAGTCGTGTCGTGTGTCAATATTCATGAGCAACTACTACAACTGTCTGAACATGACAAGACTAACATAGTCTCGAAAATAATCAAATACAACTAAGGGAAGATAAGGAGGAAGAAAGCAGGGATGCGATCGCCAGGAAGCTACCTTGCTATCTCTGAGGATCTGCAACGGAATCTATCAACAACCGCTACAGCGTCCAAAAATGCCTGGATCTGCACACAAGGTGCAGGGAGTAACGTGAGTACGCCAACTCAGTAAGTAACAACAATAAATAAAGACTGAGAAGTAGTGACGAGCAAAAATGCAAGTAAAGTTCATATAACTAAAATTCAATAAAATACGGCATGCTTTACAATCAGAGTTTAAGTCAAATCAGCTCGTTTAAATCAAGTTCCAGTAAAATCATTTAAATATACTATTCAATAGTTTTCAAATAAAGGCTCAATGCAAATGCGAGCTTAAAAGATGAAATCATATATAGCCCCTCGGGCAAATATCACTCATATACAGCCCATCGGGCAACATCACTCATATACAGCCCCTTAGGCAAACCTCACAATCACTGATGCCTCACAGTCACTCATGCCTCCCAATCACTCGGCACTCGGCACTCGCACTCAGTAGGTACCTGCGCTCACTGGGGTGTGTACAGACTGCGGAGGGACTCCTTCAGCCCAAATGCTATATCAATGCCCATCATGGCAGAATCAATAAAACATGTTGCGGCGTGTAGCCCGATACCATAAATATCCTCACAAATCAGGCTCTCGGCCCCACTCAGTCATAAACCTCTCCAGCCTCTCGGGCTCTCAAAAATCAAAGTAATCAGCCCAAACACATTTATATGATGCATCAAAATAGAGTAATAGAGACTGAGCTATGCAGTAAATATGTATAAACATGACTGAGTATAGATTTTCAATCAAAAACAATGAGAGGATAGCAAGAAAAGACCTCTAAGGGTCCCAAACAACACTGGTATACGGCCTAAACATGGCATCCAGCCTGATTTTCAAAATTTCTTTCTAAAACACGTAAGAAGCATGTAGTTTCAACAAAATATTCAACTTTACAGTTGATACGAGACGGACCAAGTCACAATCCCCAATGGTGCACACCCACACACCCGTCACCTAGCATGTGCGTCACCTCCAAATAATCGCATGACATAACATTCGGGGTTTTATACCCTCGGGACTAGATTTACAGCTGTTACTTACCTCAAACCGTTCAAATTTCTACTCCGCGTTGCTCTTGCCCTCGATGCGGCCTCCAAATGCTCCGAATCTATTCACAACCAGTACAATACCATCAATGTATGATAAATGAATGAATTCCATAAGAAAAACTACCAAAATAGGCTCAAAACCCAGCCACATGCCCACGTCTCGAAATCTGACAAAATTTACAAAACTTGAAAGCCCATTCACTCACGAGTCTAACCATACCAAATTTACTCAAATCCAACAATAAAATCCCATTCAAAACCCCAAAATTCTATCTCAAGAACTCTTCCACTTTTCCCCCAATTCTTCACCCCAAATCACAACTTAGATGATAAAAATCAAGATATAATCATGGAATTTAACCAAAACCAAGTGAGAAACACTTACCCCAATCAACTCCCTGAAAATCCCTTCAACAATCGCCCAATTCCGTGGTCTCTAGCCCAAAATATGAAAAATGGGTTCAAACCCTCGATTTTGAAAATTAATACTGCTGCCCAGATTTTCTTCTTCGTGAATGCGACTGTCCTCTCGTGTTTGCGTAGACCAACCTGGACTGCCTTTCCACTTTTCTCTTCGCGAACGCGACAGCTGCTTCGCGACCGCGATACTTTACTAGCTCACAACTTTGTGAATGCGACCCTCACCTCGCGAACGTGTAGACCAAGGACATGGGATCCCCAACAAGACACCATTCATGCATTTGCGATTTTCACACTGCCCTACCCTTGGCGTTTGCATCCTCACCTTCACGAACGCGAAGAACAAAACTTCACCATCTCAAAAACACTCTTCGCGAATGCGAGGCCCCTCTCACGAACGCGTAAGAGGAAACCAGTAATAAAATACAATAGTAGATCAGTTATCTCCCCAAGGCCAATAATGTTCTTTTAACCACCCAAAACTCACCCGAGGCCCTAGGGACTTCAACCAAACATACCAGCACATACCATAACATCATACAAACTTAGTTGCACCTTCGAATCACTCAAAACAACATCAAAACACCAAATTACCCCCAGATTCAAGCCTAAGAACTTCTAAACTTCCAAATTTCGTAAACGATGCCGAAACCTACCAAACCACGTATGGATGACCTCAAATTTTGCACACACGTCACAAATGACACTACGAACCTAGTCCAATTTCCGGAATTCCATTCCTACCCAGGTATAAAATTTTCCACTACCGACCAAAATCGCCAAATTCCTAACTTTTGCCAATTCAAGCCTAATTCTACTACGGACCTCAAAATCATATTTCGGACGCGCTCCGAAGTCTGAAATCACCCAACGGAGCTAACAGAACCATCAGAATTCGAATCCGAGACCATTTACATACAAGTTAACATCCAGTTGACCTTTCCAACTTAAGCTTCTAAATAGGAGACTAAGTGTCTCAATTCACTCCGAAACCACTCCGGACCCGAACCAACCAACCCTATACAATACATTATAGCTATAAAGCACAAAAGAAGCAGAAAATGGGGAAAAAGGTGCTACAACTCTCGGAATGACCGGCCGGATCGTTACATCCTCCCCCTCTTAAACAAACGCTCGTCCTCGAACAAGTCTAGAAACATACCTGAAGTCTCCAATAGGTGTGGATATATGCTCTGCATCTCCCGCTTGGTCACCCGGGCTGACCTCTCCACTACACCTTCTCTGAAGCTATATCCTTTGACCTCAACTTTCGAACCTACCGATCCAAAATGGCAACCGGGTCCATGTCATAGGTTATATCACCCCCCAACTGAACCATGCTGAACTCCAAAACATGGGACGGATCGCCAACATACTTCCGGAGCATGGAAACATGAAATACCGAGTGCACACTCGACAAACTAGGTGGCAAGGCGAGCTTATAAGCCACCTACCTATCCTATGAAGCACCTTAAATGGCCTAATAAACCAGGGGTTCAACTTGCCCCTCTTCCCAAACCTCATAACACCCTTCATGGGTGATACCTTCAGCAAAACCTTCTCTCCAACCATAAAAGACACATCACAGACCTTCATGTCCGCATAGCTCTTCTGCCTAGACTGCGCCATTCGAAGCCGCTCCTGAATCAATTTCACCTTATATAATGCATCCTGAACTAAGTCTGTACCCAAGAGCCTAGCCTCACCCGGCTCAAACCATCCTACCGGAGATCTACACCTCCTCCCATATAAAGCCTTGTACGAAGACATCCGAATACTCGACTGATAACTGTTGTTATATGCAAACTCCGCGAGCGGCAGAAACTGGTCCCATGAACCACCAAAGTCAATGACACAAGCGCGCAGCATGTCCTCCAGTATTTGAATAGTGCACTTAGACTGTCCGTCCGTCTGAGGGTGAAAAGTTATGCTCAACTCAACCTGAGTACCCAACTCTCGCTGCACGGCCCTCCAAAATTGTGATGTGTACTGAGTACCCCTATCTGATTTGATGGAAACTGGAACACCATGCAGGCGAACAACCTCTCGGATATAAATCTCAGCCAACCGCTCTGAAGTTTAGGTGGTACCAACTGGAATGAATTGTGCAGACTTGGTCAGCCGATCCATAATAACCCAAATAGCATCGAACTTCCTCGAAGTCCGTGGGAGCCCAACTACATGGTGATCCGCTCCCACTTCCACTCCGGGATCTCTAATCTCTGAAGCAAGCCACCTGGTCTCTGATGCTCATACTTAACCTGGTAACAGTTAAGACACCGAGCTACAAACCCAACTATATACTGCTTCATCCGCCTCCACCAATAGTGTTGTCTCAAATCTTGGTACATCTTCACGTCACCCAGATAGATGGAATACCGCGAGCTGTGGGCCTCCTCAAAAATCAACTCTCGAAGCCCATCTACATTAGGCATATATATCCGGACCTCCATCCTGAACACGCCGTCATCACCAATAGTCACATCCCTAGCGTCACCTCGCCGGACCCTGTCCTGAAGAACTAGCAGGTGGGGGTCATCATACTGACACTCCATGATACAGTTATAAAGAGAAGACCTGGAGACCATGCAAGCCAATACCCGACTCGGCTCCAAAATATCGAATCTCACAAGCTGGCTCGTGAAGGCCTCAATATCCAATGCCAAGGGTCTCTCTGCTGCCAGAAGATATGCTTAACTCCCCAAACTCTCTGCCCGACGACTCAAAGCATCGACCACCACATTGGCCTTTCCCGGATAGTGCAAAATAGTGATATCATAGTCCTTAAGAAGCTCCAACCATCTCCGCTGACACAAATTAAGATCCTTCTGCTTAAACAGATGCTGCAGACTCTAGTGATCAGTATAGATCTCACAATGAACCCCATATAAATAATGACGCCAAATCTTCAAGGCATGAACAATGACTGCTAACTCAAGATCATGGACAAGATAGTTCTTCTCATGGGTCTTCAACTAGCGCGATGCATAAAAAATCACCCTACCCTCCTACATCAGAACACATCCAATGCCTATCCTCGAGGCATCACAATACACGGTGTAAGAACCTGAAGCTGATGGCAGAACTAACATGGGAGTTATGGTCAAAGAAGTCTTGAGCTTCTGAAAGGTCTCCTCACACTCGTTCGACCACTTGAACGGAGCATCCTTTTGGGTCAATTTGGTCAAGGGCGATGCAATAGATGAAAATCCCTCCACAAAGCGATGGTAGTAACCTGCCAAACCAAGAAAGCTCCTAATATCTGTGGCTGAAGTCGGCCTAGGTCAACTCTGCACCGCCTCTATCGTCTTTGGATCCACCTGAATACCCTCACTGGACACCACGTGCCCCAAGAATGCTACTGAACCGAGCCAAAACTCACACTTGAAGAATTTTTCATAACGTTTCTCCTCCCTCAATCTCTGTAATACAATCCTCAAATGCTGAGCATGCTCCTCCTGGCTATGAGACTACACCAGGAAGTCATTAATGAATACAATAATGAAGGAGTCCAAATAGGGCCGGAATACACTGTTCATCAAATGCATGAATGTTGTTGGGGCATTGGTCAGCCCAAAAGACATCACCAAGAACTCATAATGGCCACAACGGGTCTTGAAAGCTGTCTTAAGAATATCTGAATCCCGAATCTTCAGCTGATGATACCCGGACCTTAATTCAATATTGGAGAACATCCTCGCTCCCTGAAGTTGGTCAAATAAATCATCGATACGAGGCAAAGGATACTTGTTCTTAACTGTGACCTTGTTCAGCTGCCTGCAATCAATGCACATCCTCATGGAACCATCCTTCTTCTTCACAAATAGAACCAGTACACCCCAAGGTGACACACTAGGACGAATAAACCCCTTATCAAAGAGTTCCTGAAGCTATTCTTTCAAGTCCTTCAACTCCGCCGGTGCCATATGATACGGTGGAATAGAAATGGGCTGAGTGCCAAACACCAAATTAATACCAAAGTCAATATCCTTGTCTTATCTTTGAGAGGCTACAGGACATTTAGGATATACTTCCCTTCTTTCTTTCCTTATCATGCGACATTGATTCAGTTTGAAGTGTATCTCTTTGACTTCCTTCCACCCATTCATGTGTGCACATGAGTGCTCGGTATCAGCTGTGTATCGACGACTTGTGATTCCATGGTTGGGGTACGATATATAATTTTGGCATGTTGACGATGGGCCAGTCTGGAGGACTTAAGGCTGGGTTTTGGCTGTGGCGTGAGTACAGAGATTTCGATTATGTAAGCACGTGCATTTGGGACTTATATGTCCGTTGGTGTTCTTATTGGTGGGATTTATAACCGGATGACTATGTGGTGAGTATGATTTGATTGCTATATGTGTTTAGATTGTTTGAATGTGACAAGAGGAGTTACTTGAGATGTAGCAAGGACTATTGGGTGTTTGACTTCTGTCCGGATTTGCCGTATGGCCTCTAGTTATGAGTGTGTTGAAGGGCCTCTTATGTGGTTTAGTTGTGAAGTGAAGTAGATCTTTATGTTGTGTTATGAGTTCAGACTCAGGGAGGTAAAGTCATTGCATGATAGTTATGATTATGGAGGAGTTTAGAGGAATATCAGTTTGAGGCTATGCAGGTGGGGTTATCTCATGCGGGCTGTCCTGAGGTTGTGTGATCCTTATGTTGTTTTGTAGCGAGTTCTCTTTTACCAGTGAATGATAAATGTTGCAATTTGAATTTAAATTGCTTGTGGAAGTTGGCTTGACTATTATAATGGTGAATGCGAGATTTGCAGATAATTTGAAGTATTAGATGGTTTGCATTACAGGAGCTCGGGAAGGATTTAGTTGAATCTCACTGCGGTATTATGGCAGTAATACAGTTTTGGCATTGTGAGTTATTGTGTGTTTTGATCTATGGCTTTAATCCAAGTGGGGGAGTCTGGTGTCGACGAATTGATTGCACGATTATGTGTTGTAGTGGTTTCAGTTTGAGATAAATGGGTGAATCAGTTATGACTATAGTGGTTGAGAATGAGGATGACTCGAGTAAGGGAATTTCTTGATACATGTTGTATCACACTCTATGGGTATATAGGAATCATGGAATAATTGAGTGGTTAGTTGTGAAGGAGGTAGTGTGCATGAAGTAGGAGATTGCTCGGTTGCTTAGGAGTGTGGGCTACTCCCCTGGGTGTGGGCACAGGTCATTCGGTCCGTTTGGTCGGTTTTATTGAGATTTGAGTAGAGTAAATGACTCTCGAGAATGGTTCTAATGGATTCAAGATTTATATGTAATGATTGGGAATCTTCAGGACATGTCTTTGGCTAGAAACTGAGATTTACATCAGATGGTGTCAAGACTTATGGCATTTCTATATCATTATGGATTCTACATATCAGTATCAGGGAGGTGAAGGTAATGGCTTTAGATTCACGGAACGTCTCTTCAGAGTGGGAGTTGTGGTACTTTTGGGGTGCTTAAGAGGGAGTTTAGCGGCTTATGAGCCTTAGGGCGGTGTGGCCGTATGCTAGAGTTCATGGGGCACGTTTGGTTAAGGATCATAGTGTTCTAGCAAGGATAAATATCAATTTGAAAGGCAATTCGGGAAGGACTCGGAGAATTTGGACAGCTTGTCAGTAGGTTGGGTCAGTACAATAAAATATATGATATGTTCTTTGGGTACTTGCGATGTGGTGAGTTTCTACAGGTGCTTTGTGGCAATGTTCTTGGGTTTTGGCGACCTACGTAACTTGGTTGAGTTAGAGGGATTCAGTCCTGACGGTTTGGTTAAGTGCAAATGGATTTCGGAGAGTTCTTGATAGTTTCTACCATGATTTGATATGTATATTTCCTACTGGTGCGTGGGGCATGTTGCGTATTGTGATTTCTCTAGGATGAAATCAAATGGAAAGTTCTTGGCTAATCGAGTATGTAGTTGCTTGCGACTCAGAGTTGGTTTTGAGATTTTTATATCTTTCATATGATGGCATAATGGGTGTAGTGTGTTGTGTAGTATTGCGAATTGTAGGTGCAAGGTTACAATTCGGTTTTGAAGGGAAGGTCATGAAATTCGTAGGCAACATGGATGGTTTTAGATGACTAGGTTATGAGGTTACTATTTGGTATGGCTTGATGAGAGTATACATTTCGGGAAGGGCAATGTGTTTGACTTATGGAAACATCATTGGTTCTGCGGCACTCTCCTGGTTGATCGACTATGGATATTCAAATTTTCCTTTGTAGCACAGAAGGATTATAGAGGTATTCCTCGTGGTATGATCGTGTATTGGGGAAGTGTTAGACATTCTTGTGGTGGAGTTGGGATCAGATATGGTGGTACGTGTGTTCTAAGGGTTTGGAGACTGGGAGTTCTCCGGAGCAGATTGTTTCATAGTTGCGGGCCGTGAGTATGACCGAAGCTAGCTAAATGATAGTGTGTGTTGTGATTCAGTTATTGTGGTCTTTCAAAGGTTTAATTATCTATTTGTGGGGGACCAGAGTTGATTTGGGAGTCCATGGGTAGGCCCAATTAAGATGTGTATTCTACACCGAGTTGGATTGATGGGCTCCATAATGCTATTATTGAGTGACGTGTTATTCAGTTGTTTCTAAGCTTATTCTCGTTCTGAAATGATTTATGAGTTACTCTTCTATGCTGCAAGGAGTTGTGATTCGTTGGTTTTTGTCACACATGGTGCGGTTCTATTATGGTCTTATAGCGGAATTTGAGTGAGATGAGTAATAGGGTATTGCATGATTTAGGGCGTATTGGTTATGTTCTTTTGGTTTTGTGTGGCATTGTATCATCTGATTATTCGTGGTTATGGTAATGCACTTTGGGTACTTGATGTCAAATTTCGCGTGGTTATTGATTTTGAGCAAGGCTGAGCGAGGTATATAATATGGATCAGCGTTTGGATGGGGTCACGCATTGCAGCGAAGTTATGTTGAGAGATTATCCTTTGTGTTGGATTCGTGTATTCTGGTTCTACGGTGTATGCTAGGATTTTAGTGTGGTATTGTGATGGTACTTGTTAAGATGGCAGAACTGTCCTCTCGTTTGAAGCATTTTCAGGGGTGAGTGTATTTGGAATGTTTCTATTTGGTTCACGGGTTGCACGAGTTGTGGCTTTAAGTGGTATTGATGCGTCATGTCACTAGAGAGATTGTGTTAGGTTGGAGGAGGTCATCATACCTAGAATGGGTTCTATCTGATCTAGGTACGGTATATTTGGAAGGATATTATTGTTGATCGGCCCAGATATTTGCTATATTTCCTATCCAAGGAGGGGGGGGGGGGGGGGGTCTCACATCTTGTTGATCCGACGAATGGTTATGGGTTTTGCATGTTTCTTTCATAATTGGCAGTATATGAAGGCGTTGGAATAGGGCTTTGTTCGATAAGAGGTGTATTACCGGCATTGGGTTGTTTGAGCAACTACTGTGATTAGAAATTATTGCTATGAGTGTTTGAATTATGTGGTATAGAATGTGATTTCAACTTGGGTTATGATTATGGCTTGATACAGTTTGTTCAGACTTATACAACATGTGGATGCGAGATTCTAATCTTATAGGACTATCGGATGTAGAAATTGGATTCTAAGGCTTATGGGCCGAGTTGAATTAGGAAAATTCAGTTATGTTATGTTATCAGACCTATATGGGATAGGGTGACGTGGGATCACCCCCTAGTATGTGCATGGTAGGGTTATACGGCAGATTGATGGTTTGAAGAATAACTCTCGGCACGTTCGAGGACGAACGTATGTCTATGTGGGGGAGAATGTAATAACCCGACCGATCGTTTCGAGCATTTGCACTTCACTCGCTAGTTTGAGGGCATGAGTAGCTCCGTATGATGTATTATGTCTTATGCAAATCATCGGTTTTAGGTTTCAGGTTATTCGGAATCGGTTTAGAATAATGAGTTTATTGTTGAAGCTTTAAGTTGAAAGAGTTGACCAAGTTTGACTTTTTGAGAATATGCCCGTATTTGCATTTGGATGTTTCTAGAAGGTTTCGGCACTAGTTGGCGAAAATTAGAGATTTGAAGGCTTGGGAAGTTCATAAGTTTGACCTGAAGTTGACTTTGAAGATATCGGATTCGGATTGTGGTTCAGGGTGTTGGAATAGCTTCGTCATGTCATTTGGGACTTGTATGCGAATTTTGAGTTCATTCCGGGATGATTTGATATGTTTCGGCGCGTGTTTTGGAAATTTGAAACTTCAAAGTTCATTGGGTTCGAACTGAGGTGTTATTCATTGCTTCGATGTTGTTATGTGTGTTTTGAGGCCTCGAGTAGGTCCGCGTTATGTTATGTGACTTGTGGGTGTGATTGGATGGGGTCCCGAGGGGCTCGGGCATGTTTCGGATTGATTTCAGATCATTTTCTTCAGTATTGCAGCTGCTGGTTCTGGTATTCCGCACCTGTGATTGGTATTGCTTTGGTGCTATGGATGTAGGTGCGAGCCATGTGTTGTAAATGCGCAAGAAGTCATGGCTGGAGCTCATCGCAGATGCGAAGGAAACATCGCACCTGCGGGTGCGCAGGAGCAGAAATTGTTCCGCATGTGTGAGATGGTCGGCTGATGAGTATGGTTGCAGGAGCGAAGATCTGACCACAGATGCGGTGGTCGCAGGTGCGACAATTTGACCGCAGATGCGCAAGTGCTGAGCAAAATGCTAAATACAAGGGTTCGCGATTTTGGCTTCATTTTGACATTTCCAAGTTCGGATTGATGCGGTTGTTTGAGCAAATTTCATCACAAGGATTGGGGTAAGTGTTCTCTACTAGGTTTTGTTTATAGTCCATGAATCTACCTTCTATTTTAGTTTTTGGTTGATGATTTCTAAGGAGGAAATTGGGGGTTTTGACCTAAAGTTTCATAATATGAATATTTGAGTTTTGAACATCGAATTGGATCGGCTTTGAGTGAAACTAGCATGGTTGGACTCGTAATTAAATGGGTTTTCGAATTTTGTGAGTTTTGTCGGGTTCCCTTAGCATTGTTTGATGTATTTGAATTGTTGTTGGTCTGTTTCATGCCATTCGGAGGTCGGATCGCGCGGGGCGGCATATTTGGAGCATTATTTGGCCTACTCGGCATTGGTATTGGCTTGGTCGATGTAAGTAACTCTTCTAAACTTGGTGTTGTGAGTGTGAAACCCCTCAATACATGTTATGTGAATGGTTTTGAGGTGACGCACATGCTAGGTGATGGATGTGTGGGCGTGCACCTTGTGAATTGGGACTCGGTTGTTCCCATGGCACTGTATAATTGCCCTATTTGTTGATATTTGTGTTTCCACCATGGGATAAAGTATCTGAGCAGTCAATCATGCTAAATATCATGTTTAGGCTTTTATGCTGATATTGTTAGGACCCATAGTGGTCATTTCTTGCTATCCTCTCACTGATTTCATTGATATTTTATACTTAGTCATATTCATGCATTCATATCATATCTTAGTCTCAGTGTTGTTAATTGATACATCATATCATTGTTGTCCGGTTAGTTTCATGACATTGTAGGCCCAAGAGTGAGACTGGAGAGATTGATGGCAGAGTGAGGCTGAGAGCCTGATTGTGAGTGACAGTTATGGGATCGGGCTGCACGTCGCATCATGTTATATTAATTTATGTCTGGATATGGCTTATGATAGCGTTTGGGCTGTAAGAGCCCCTAGGAGCCCCTCCGGTGTCTGCACACACCCCAGTGAGCGCGGTTGATTGTATTGAGGGATGGATCTTCCCTGGACATGGATCTTGTCCGAAGCATTATATACTTGGAGATGGATCTTCTCCATGGGGTTGGATTGGCCTTCCTCAGTACTGAGTGATTGATGATCAGTGATGTATATACTCCAGGATGGATCTTCCCTGGGCCGTATGGGCTATATACAGTACCGAGTGGTTGAGCATTGATGAGTGGAAAGAGTGAAATAGTGAGATTGAGTACTCTGAGAGTGTGAGTACATGATTCATCTCTGGGACACATCGCATTGGCATATATACATGACATACATTCATAGAGATACATTTTTCTCATGATGTATGGTATCACGTCATTCATGATTTATATTTTTACACACATTGATATGTGAGCATAAAGAGAATTTTATACTTGTTATCTGGATAGGAAATTAAACTTCTTACTTATTGTTGAAAGGATTTTGAGAAACAATCACAGTTTTCAAACTTACCTGTATTTTTGGCAATTTCCGCAAACGAATTGAATTTCTACTAAGATATTTGAAAAGCATGCCTATTTTCTCGAACTGTGAACAAGTTGAGCATTTTTACTTCTGAGATACCCCTTTACTACTTGTGTTATGATGTTATGAATTGTTGTAGAATACCGGTATTGGACCCGACCTTGTGATAGCTCGTCACTGCTTTAAACCTAAGGTTAGGTTTGTTACTTACTCAGTACATGGGGTCGGTTGTACTGATACTACACTTCTGTACCTTGCGTGCAGATGTTGGCTGCAATGTTGCTGTGTTCGATGGTTGCTGGATTTGAAGATGTACCCGTGCCCATGTTGCAACTGCCTCTGTTGTTCGGGGTAGCCTTATATTAAATTGTGTTGTTTATGTACTTTTCAAACAGACTATGTATTCTTTTCATTTTCGCTTTGTAAACTCTATTCTTAGAAGCTCATGATTTGTACTACCAGTACTTGGGAAATATAATAGATCTAGATAATACATTCTGTTTAATTGACTTTTTAACGTGATGTTAGCCTTAAAAACCTTATTTTACTCACCTCAATTTGCGTGCGCAGTCCGGGCATAATTCCGAAAAGCCTTTATGTGGAAATTTATGAAATAATAATTTTTGGAATTTAAAAGTGATTTTTAGTTGACTTTGGTCAACGTTTTGAGTAAACGGATCTGGACTCGTATTCCGACAGTCCCGGAAGGTCCGTAGTAAAATATGGGACCTAGGCGTATGCCCGCAATCAAATTCCGAGGTCCCTAGCTCGAGAAATGAATTTCTGATGAAAATTGTAAGACTGAAACTCTAAGGATTTAAAGAAATTGATTAATGTTTGATCTCATTGATATCGGGCCCGTGTTTTGGTTCTGGAGCCCGGTACAGGTTTAAAATAATATTTAAGTCATGTCTCTGAAATTTGGTAGAAATCGGAATTGATTTGACGTGATTGGGACGTCCGGTTGAGAAGATAGTAATTTTGAAATGTTCTTGAGAAATTCATGAGTTTTGGTGCTAAATCCGTAGTTCTAGGTGTTACTTTTGTAATTTGGTCGCACGAGCAAGTTCGTATGATATTTTTATACTTGTGTACATGTTTGGTTTGGAGCCCCAAGGGCTTGGGTGAGTTTCGGATAGGCTACGGGGTGTCTTGAACTTAGAAGATTTTTGCTGGTGTAACTCAACCTGTTGCAGGCCTCTTATCTCGCAATTGCGAGATCAGGCCTCGCAAATGCGAACATAACATGGTCCGCAATTGCGAGGCTTTCATCGCAATTGCGATCAGAAGCCTGGGCCAGAAGTTCTCGCATTTGCGAGGTTACCTTCGTAATTGCGAAGGGCGTCTGGGAAGGGCAGGTTCGCAAATGCGAACATCTACTCGCATTTGCGAGGTTACCTTCGTAATTGCGAAGGGCGTCTGGGAAGGGCAGGTTCGCAAATGCGAACATCTACTCGCATTTGCGAGGTTACCTTCGTAATTGCGAAGGGCGTCTGGGAAGGGCAGGTTCGCAAATGCGAACATCTACTCGCATTTGCGAGGTTCAGTGGTCGCAAATGCGACACTTTCCTCGCATTTGCGAATGCAGCAGGATTGTGAAGGGCATCGCAATTGCGATTGTTCCTTCGCATTTGCGAGTTTTGCATTTGCGAAGCTCAGGTCGCAATTGCGGCATTTGCAGCTGAGTAAAAGGGACTTAGACGGGATTTTTCATTCATTCTTCAAATTTTCAAAACCTAAACCTCAAGGGGCGATTTTTCAAAGACCAATTCTTCCCCAAATCATAGGTAAGTGATTCTTAACTCTTTCCTTTCAATCTTTTACTTCTTTTAACAAGATTTCAACCTAGAATCTAGGATTTTTATGGTGGAATTGGGGATTTTGGGTAGAAAACTAGGGATTTAGACCTCAAATTGAGGTCGGATTCCAAAATTAATTGTATATCCGGGCTCAGGGGTGAATAGATAATCGGGTTTTGGTCCGAATTTCGGGTTTGGACCAAGCGAGCCCGGGTGTTGACTTTTATTGACCTTTTCAAATATGAACTAAATTGAACTGTAGTTATCGAGGATGATTCCTAAGGCTTAAGTTGAATCCTTTGGTTGGAAATTTACTAGATATTGTGGACTCGGAGGCTAATTTGAAAGGCAAAGTTGTGATTTAGCGTTAAGTGATATTTGGAGCAAGGTAAGTATCGTGTCTAACTTTGCTTTGAGGGAATAGGTATTATGTGTTTATTTGCTACGTGTTTGATTATTGAATACGATGTATAGGTGAGGTGACGAGCACCTATGCGTTGTTGTCAGGTCATAGCATGCGAGTGAAATTTCATTCTTTTAAATTTTATAGTCTTAAATCCTATTATCCATGTTCACTACTAGATATTCGCTAAAAACCGACCAAAACAATCGACCAACGTTGGTCGGTTATGGCCAATTACCGACCAAAATGCGACCATTACGGTATGGACGGTGTTTTGATGGTCGGAATGGTTTACCGACCAAAGTTGGTTGGAAATTACCGACCAACTTTGGTCGGTAGCTTAAAACGACCATTTGACAAGTTTAATTACTTATCGACCAACTTTGATCGGAAATATATTTTATTAATTTAATTTTACTTACCAAAGTTGGTCCGTTTAACTAAATTATGTTTTTTATTAATTATTAAAATTAAAAAAAACCGACCAACTTTGGTCGGTAATTGAAAATATATATTTTTTAAAAATAATTAAAATTAAACATTATCGACCAACTATGGTCGGTAATCTCAACAGTGCAGGCAAAATACCGACCAAAGTTGGTCGGTAATGTTGAATTCTGGGAATTCAATGTTCATTAACCGACCAACTTTGGTCGGTATTTTGGAATAATTTATTTTTTTTATTAAAAACCGACCAACTTTGGTCGGTTTGTCTGGGTTTAATTTTGGCATAAAATGCCTGTTTTGGAAGCTACACTACCTGCCAGCATACCAATACACCTAATAACAATAACAACACAACAACAACAACAACAACAACACAACAACAACAACAA
>AWOL01S0024940.1:63613-98704 GCA_000715115.1 Nicotiana otophora | reverse complement strand
TTTGTATTACAAAAGTGTTAACGAATTACATTTATATTATTTAGATAGTAAATATAAAAGTAATTCGAAAGTTTGATCAATGTTGACGTAATAACCGACCAACTTTGGTCGGTTATTTTGCAGAAAAACATAATTACCGACCAAAGTTGGTCGGTAAATGCTTTCCCTATATTAACCGACCAACGTTGGTCGGTAATTTTAAATATAAATTCTTAAATAATATAAAACATTTTAATAATAAAATAATTATTAAAATTTAAAAAATTGGATCCATATTACCGACCAACGTTGGTCGGTAATCCAAAATTGTTTTGTCTGACCAGCTGGGTCAATTCGTTGACCAATTTACCGAACAACGTTGGTCGGTATTTAGTTTAAAAAAATATAATTTTTTTTCCCCAGTTTCCGTCCAACCTGGACGGTTTTTGGTCGCTTTTGTTGACCGACCAACGTTGGTCGGAAATAGTTGGTCGAGTTTTAGCAGATTTTTAGTAGTGGCTTAGCGTTGTTATTGAAATGTTGGGAGACTTATATCCGGTTTCACTGAGGTTTGATAATTTGTGAATATTGGTTCAAAGTTGAGATGTTAAATTGTGATATTATTCATTGATGAAATACTGGTTTCTTTATGAAACTTCTCTCTATCCGTTGTTATTGATTCTGTGATTTGTGAGGAGGAGTGTAAAGCACGAAGGGTGATGCCGTGCATGTATTATTTATATCGTGAGGAAGAGTGTAAAGCACGAAGGGTGATGTCGTGCCATGATAGGTGAGTGTTAATGCACGAAGGGTGATGACGTGCCATGATTTANCGAGCAGGACGGGAGGAACGATCACATGGAGGTCGACCCTCTGGAGATGACTCATGAGATCGGGACAACGGAAAAGCTCGACTAGATAGGAGAGTTCTGATCTGAGCTTGCATGCCAAGGAATTGAGCATCTCTAAGCCTTTCTCTTTCCTTGGCCGCTTCTAGCTCTGATGTGAGCTTTGTCACTGTCTCCCGCATTGCGGAGAGGCTCTCCCTATTAAGTTGCTCANTTTCACTGAGGTTTGATAATTTGTGAATATTGGTTCAAAGTTGAGATGTTAAATTGTGATATTATTCATTGATGAAATACTGGTTTCTTTATGAAACTTCTCTCTATCCGTTGTTATTGATTCTGTGATTTGTGAGGAGGAGTGTAAAGCACGAAGGGTGATGCCGTGCATGTATTATTTATATCGTGAGGAAGAGTGTAAAGCACGAAGGGTGATGTCGTGCCATGATAGGTGAGTGTTAATGCACGAAGGGTGATGACGTGCCATGATTTATGAGTAATAAAGTACGAAGGGTGATGCCATGTATATTATGAGAGATTTAATGCACGAAGGATGATGTCATGCCATTCTATTTATTTATTGGGTGAAGTTGAAAGTAAAAGCACGAACGGTGATGCCATGCAATTTTCCTTTGCTTTCTTAATTGCTTAATTCGTTTGAGGATTACTGTTTAATTTTTGTCTTTTTATTGTTACTCACTCCTTATTTTGTGATCCCCCATTGTATGTCCCCTTCCCATTATTTCTGCTTTATTCCTTTATTTACCGTTGTTGCCATTAGCATGATTATACTGTTCGGGTTTTATGTAGTGTATTGTCCTAGCCTCGTGACTATTTCGTCGAGGTTAGGCTCGATACTGACTAATACATGGGGTCGGTTGTACTGATGCTGCACTCTGTACTTTCTGTGCAGATCTAGGTATCGGTCCTAGCTGATTCTGAGTTCGTAGCTGACTTCTGCGCAGGAGACCCCGAGGTAGATCTGCTGACGTCCGCAGATTCCTGGAGTCCCTTATTTTGTGTTTATTTACTGTTTTATTTTGTTCACAAACAGTTATACATTTTCCTTTCAGCCAAATATTTGTAGTAAATTCTTAGTAGTCCGTGAGTTGTGACTCTAGATCATGGGTAGTTAGACATCAGTATTATTTGCGCAGTATTGTTATACAATTTCGCTTATTATTTTAATATCATGTGTTGAATTGTAGTGAATCTCCATAAAGTTCAAAATATTGTAAGTTGTAAATCTCTAATGTTGGCTTGCCTAGCAAGTGCAACGTTAGGCGCCATCACAATTCCGAAAGTAGAAATTCGGGCCGTGACACGTGATTAAAGTTGGATAGTTATTAGTTGGCATACCTAGCGGGTTGGATTAGGTGTCATCATAACTAACGGAGTTTGGGTCGTGACAAAAATGGAGGAGGAAAATAAGGAACAGAGGAATTGCAATATTATTTTCATCTCTTTTATTCTTGGCCGTGGGTTTGTTATAGAAATTGAATCAGCGTGAAGGTTAAGAAGCAATGGCAATGCCTTTTTTTCCGATGGTGTCAACTGTGGCGGAAGGCAAAAGAAGATGGAGATGCTAGAGGATTTTTTAAATTGGGGGTATAAGACTATTTTAAATATTTTCTCTTAAAAAAATAATAATGACACGTGTCATAGTCTTATTGGTGAGTGACATTCCATATATTTTTTTTAAACTGGTAAAAAAGAGAGAGGTGTGTATTAGACACACACTGAAAAGATTTAACGTGTAAGATAATTTTCGTGCTCAAAATGTGTGTAACAGGGATTCGATGCATAATTCAGGGGATAACTTATGTGTTTTTTCTAATACCATACATATCAAATTTTCAATTTGATATTTGTGTTTGACAACGACTGGAGGTTAAAATGAGTATTATAGCACGAAATCTTTTTCATGTTAATCGGAGAAACTTAATAAGTTATAATTTATAGTTTAATTTTATGTAAATTATTAAAATAAATTAATTATAAACTGTGATCCCAATATCATTCTCTATCCATGACTAACTGGATATAATAATGATTATTTATTTATCAAAAAATTAACTAAACACCAACAAACAATAATTTTAATAAAATTGCAATGTTGGGCTTGTATACGGGCCTTTCCTCATCTAGTATTTTAAATAAATGAGTGTCATTAAATTTTGCCGCATTTGATCTTATCAAAAAGATTAAAACGAACCGTCCAAAAATTTTGTATATCCATATATATGTTAAAAAACTAAGCTGAAATTGATAATATGAAACAAGAAAATAGACAAGAATGTAGGGAGAAAGAGATAAGAGATAAAAATAAAAATAAAGAAAGAGATAAAAGATCCTTACTTCTTCCATGTACTCAAGTGTGTACAATGTGATGCCCAAACTCTCTATTTATAGGATGATATTAAGGTAATACAAAATGATGTCATGAGCATAGCATTAACTATTGAGATCATGGGGGAAGATCATGGAGGAGGTTATGAAGTTGTGGGAGTTACAACCATAATGGTGACGAATAATGGGAGATTAATGGAGAAGTGTAGTGGGAGTTACAACCTTAAGTGAGTTCTTGATTACCTGTTTAAGGTGTAGGAAACATTTGTTTAAGCAAAGGAGAACACTTTTAAGAAAATTGCTCGATTCTTGGCAAGGAGGATTTTTACATCCTTGGTGTTTGCTTGAGCTTTAGGAACATTGAATCTCCAAGATTTTCACATATATTTTAAAACTTTATCTAATTTATTTTGTGGGGATACTTTAAATAGTTTAAGCCTTGGTGAAATTGGTTATACTTTAAGTTGTAGTTATATTGATTTGTTATTACTTTAGTACCTTGTTGCTAACTAATTGAGGAAGTATGTTCTAATATTGTTTAGTTAGTTTTGTTTCCATGAAAGGCGTGATATAATTAAGTTAAGGATGTGTTAAATTCACGTGGATATTAGCAAATAATATATATATTATTAAATGGTTAGGTTCGCCCGCATATACGAATTGCTTGAACATTATTGTATCTTTGTTGAGACTTTGTCCTTCTTGTGATAGTGCCGTCGTCACTAATTTTGGCATTGCCTCTTGATATTATTCGGATAATGCCCCATCTTGACTTTGGATTCATATTTCATCTTACTATATCTTTGTCCATTTTAAATATGAATGTGAAAGCCACGTTCCAAATGGTTCTAGATTAATGGATTTCGACCCTACTCGATTTAGGGTCTCGATCCTTCTTGTTAATTGATCATGCTTGATGTGATTTCATGACATATATGTTGAGAGAAATTAACTAAGTGATGGAATTGATATAGTAACTTTGGGAAGCTTTCTTTACATTTGGGATGTGAATGTTAGTATCTTGCAATACTTCTTGGTTTGATATTTTTTCTGTTCAAATATTATATCCTCATTATGAACTTGATGAATATTAGATGAAATTTTTATTTGTGAATTCTTCCTTGTACTCTTATTGATACATACTAACTTGTTAGCATAAAGAAATTTCTAGATTTATAGTTTTGAGTTTCATATGATATATTTGTAATTGAGTTGGAATTGGAGAATTTTATGGCTCCAAGCTAAAGTTTATATGCCACTAAGCTTTATGTTTAGCGATAGTTTGTTACTATCGTAGGTGATGTGCTGGGAGAGACATAAAGATGGCTATTTGAAGTAGACTCTTTGGAAGAAATTATTGAGACCACACTTACATAAATATATATATATATATATATATATACTGTCTCTTATACACATCTAACTGTGATCCCAATATCATTCTCTATCCATGACTAACTGGATATAATAATGATTATTTATTTATCAAAAAATTAACTAAACACCAACAAACAATAATTTTAATAAAATTGCAATGTTGGGCTTGTATACGGGCCTTTCCTCATCTAGTATTTTAAATAAATGAGTGTCATTAAATTTTGCCGCATTTGATCTTATCAAAAAGATTAAAACGAACCGTCCAAAAATTTTGTATATCCATATATATGTTAAAAAACTAAGCTGAAATTGATAATATGAAACAAGAAAATAGACAAGAATGTAGGGAGAAAGAGATAAGAGATAAAAATAAAAATAAAGAAAGAGATAAAAGATCCTTACTTCTTCCATGTACTCAAGTGTGTACAATGTGATGCCCAAACTCTCTATTTATAGGATGATATTAAGGTAATACAAAATGATGTCATGAGCATAGCATTAACTATTGAGATCATGGGGGAAGATCATGGAGGAGGTTATGAAGTTGTGGGAGTTACAACCATAATGGTGACGAATAATGGGAGATTAATGGAGAAGTGTAGTGGGAGTTACAACCTTAAGTGAGTTCTTGATTACCTGTTTAAGGTGTAGGAAACATTTGTTTAAGCAAAGGAGAACACTTTTAAGAAAATTGCTCGATTCTTGGCAAGGAGGATTTTTACATCCTTGGTGTTTGCTTGAGCTTTAGGAACATTGAATCTCCAAGATTTTCACATATATTTTAAAACTTTATCTAATTTATTTTGTGGGGATACTTTAAATAGTTTAAGCCTTGGTGAAATTGGTTATACTTTAAGTTGTAGTTATATTGATTTGTTATTACTTTAGTACCTTGTTGCTAACTAATTGAGGAAGTATGTTCTAATATTGTTTAGTTAGTTTTGTTTCCATGAAAGGCGTGATATAATTAAGTTAAGGATGTGTTAAATTCACGTGGATATTAGCAAATAATATATATATTATTAAATGGTTAGGTTCGCCCGCATATACGAATTGCTTGAACATTATTGTATCTTTGTTGAGACTTTGTCCTTCTTGTGATAGTGCCGTCGTCACTAATTTTGGCATTGCCTCTTGATATTATTCGGATAATGCCCCATCTTGACTTTGGATTCATATTTCATCTTACTATATCTTTGTCCATTTTAAATATGAATGTGAAAGCCACGTTCCAAATGGTTCTAGATTAATGGATTTCGACCCTACTCGATTTAGGGTCTCGATCCTTCTTGTTAATTGATCATGCTTGATGTGATTTCATGACATATATGTTGAGAGAAATTAACTAAGTGATGGAATTGATATAGTNTTCTTCTTCTTCTTCTTCTTCTTCTTCTTCTTCTTCTTCTTCTTCTTCTTCTTCTTCTTTGTTCTAGCCCTTTTATTGGAGAACTCTCAATCCACACAAGTTCCATTCTCCCACTACTATCAAGATCACATTTGTTTACATAAAAATTTTATTCATTATCTTTTGAATATATGTTGGAATGTTATCTTCAAGAATCAAGATGGGTTAAGCTTATTTGAAACCCTAGGTTTGGATTTGTGCAGAAACTCTCTCAAACTTGTGGTAAGCTTCTTGTTCAATATATTCTGGTGAAATTATTAAGTTTGTTGTTAGAGAATTTAAGATTTTGAAAGTAAGAGATTTAATCCTGTTTTTGAACTGGGTAGCAGTTAATATTTTGAGCGTAACGTTTTCTCTAAAACTCGGATTGTAGTGCTTCAAAGTTCTGTAGAAATATAAGACATAGATCAACAATTGTTATGAAGACCAAAATGGTCAGTTCTGCTGTCTACTAGGTCAAAAGATGGATAAAATACAGGGCAAAGTTGCTGCCAGATTCTTAGTAAAATAGTTGTGACCCACTTAATCCCCCTTTTTGATATTCATCATGATTTGGTTTAAACATCTTTGAATTTCAGACCTTAAGTGAGAGTTGATTACGTTTTTAAGGTACAAGTGACATTCATTCAAGCTAAGGAGCACACCTTAGGAAAATCGTTATTTTCTTGGCTTAGAAGATATTAAATACCTTGATGTCGTTTGAGCTTTAGAAACACTAAAGCTCCACGGTTTGCACATAAACTTGACCCATCTTGACTTTGGATTCACACTCCATCTTAATCATGGACTTTATCCATTTTGAGTATGGATAGGAAAGCCACTTTCAATATGGCTCTTGATTCTCTTGATAATTGGGTGACGACCCTGCTTGATGTAGGACTCCGGTCCTTCTTGTTACTTGATTATGTTTTGATGTAATTGCATGACCATTGTGTTGGGAGAATCAACTAATCAGTGAACTTTCTTCAATTATAGTTGAAAATTTTCTTGACATTTGAGATTTTTAATAATGGTATATTGAATTATTTTATGATTTGATATTTAGCCCTGTTGAGATGATTGTACCTTCATTAAGTAACGGATGTTGATTTTAATAAGCTCATATCTAGAATTTATTCCTTGTATTCATTTCATAGTTTAGCTTTCTTTTATTATGAAATGTTAGTTAAGTTTATGTGCCACTAAGTTTTGTGCTTAGCGATAGTTTGTTGCTATCGTAGGTGATGTGCCGGGAGATGCTTGAGGATATCATTTGAAGTAGACTCTTTGGAAGATTAGATGAAGATCACGCTTGCATAGGCATATGTAATTTTTTTTTTGTAGACTTTTGGGGACTTGTACATGATCCATGATAGACTAAGATATGCACTTTTGAATTATTATCGAGTTATGATACTAATATTTTGGTAACTTAATTTGGTGAATGATTTGACTACTGTGGGGATGTTTATGCCCAGTCTTGTAATATATTAAATTTGGTATTTCAATTTAATTTGTAAAAAAATGATTGGAGAATTAATAGTTGTATTTATGAGTTGAGATTTGAGCTTAGTATGTGCCTCAAAAGGTGTTGTATGAAAAATAATATTCTTCTACTAAGTGTTTGATAAAGCTTGAAGTGTTGAGATAAATTGATAATATGCTGTGTTTTTATAATGGTATACTTGTATTGTTACATGAAAATTTTATGAGATTGTATTTGTCACGACCCTAAATCCCTTATGTAGGATGTCGTGACGGTACCTAGTCTCCAAGAGTAGGTGACCCTAACAAAACATGCTGTCACGACCCATTTCTCCCTCCGTAAGACGTCGTGAAGGCACCAAGTCGCTACGACTTGGTAAGCCTAAAAGTTAGAAATAACAGAAACAAAACAGTAATCCACAACTAAATTTCAAAAGATATTATATACTGATAAAATACTGTTCGGCATGTACAAGTAAGCCAGCACTCGAATATAAACAACATTCCCAAAATCCGGTAATCACGAGTCACAAGGTCTACAAAATTGTCTAACTGTTTTCTATAGATAGTGTCTAAAGGAAATAACAGAGGGAAAACAATATAAGGGATAGAGGGGGACTCTGAGGATCTGCGGGCGCTGGCAGATGTACCTTGAAGTCTCCAGTAAGCTGCAGCGACTGCACTAATGATGAGGCAGGTAAGATGTACCTGGATCTGCACACGAAAAACATATGCAGGAAGGGCGTGAGTACACCACAGTGGTACCTAGTAAGTGCTGAGCCTAATCTCGGTCGAGTAGTGGCGAGGTCAGGTCAGACCCTCCGAAAGGCGTCGTGACAGCACCTAATCGCTACGACTAGGTAAGCCTATTAACATTGAAATAACCGAAAGTAAAAAATAATAAAACCAACTAAGCTTCAAAATTACTACATAAAGACAAAAATACCGCTCAACATATACAAGTAAAACCAATTTACCAATTATACACATCACTTCCCAATACCTGGAACCATGAGTCACAAACTCTACAAAATCTATCTATAGTCTGCTATACAAGAGTCTAAGAAGTACAGAAGGAAAAAAATAAAGATAGAAGGGGACTCCGAGGATCTGCGTACGCGTGCAGATATACTTTGAAGTCTCCGGTGGCTATTACTACTGTCTAACACTGAGGCGGACGAGACGTACCTGGATCTGCACACGAAAACATGTGCAGGAAGGGTGTGAGTACACCACAATGGTACCCGGTAAGTGCCAAGCCTAACCTCGGTTGGGTAGTGAAGAGGTCAGGTTAGGGCCGTACCGGTATAAATATAATAAATTTAAGCAGTAAGAGACATATATTACAGTAAGTAAATTACGTAAATCTACGTTAGATAGAAGTCAAGAAAGCCCTCAGCTCAGAACAAGGAATGACAACAGGGGGATCTCTCGGGATACAGTCCCATAGTCCCAAAGTAAATATGCAATACAGGGGAATCTCCCAGAATACGTCCGTAGTCCCAAAATAAATATGCAGTACAGGGTAATCTTTCGAAATACATCCGTAGTCCGAAAATAAATATGCAGTACAGGGGGATCTCCCAGAATACGTCCCTAGTCCCAAAGTAAATATGCAGTGTTGGGGGATCTCCCGGAATGCATTCCATAGTCCCAAAGTAAATATGTAGCTCAACCAAATAATATAACAGTTACATCAATGAAATCTACAGTTTAGGCTATGTCCAATTCAAGGAAAAACAGGAGTTTCACTAAACATGCTGCACATAGTACAAATAGGCAGTCAAAAACACCTAGACATGCTTTCCTAATCTAAACAAGGTAATTACATATACTAGTGTAGTTCAAATAAGGCAAAAACACAGGTTATGATTTTATGGAAAATGGAGTTTTACAACAATAGCCTGTGTACGTACTCATCACCTCACGTACACAGAGCTCAGATATCAAACAGTACCAAAATCCTAAGGGGAAGTTTTCCCACACAAGATTAGGCAAGCCACATACCTCGAATCAAGCTCAAATCAATCAGAAACCACGCTCTTGACACGAGTATCCAACTTCGAATGGCCCAATTCTAATCAAATCAATTACATAACGTAAATATAACTACAAGTAACTACTTTAGATAATGAATTCGAAGCTATGGCAAGAAAATAGGAAAAATGCCCAATTTTTTTTTTCGGACCAACGTCTCAAAATGGGTAAAAATCACAAATTACGAACACTCATTCACTCAAGAGTCTAACCATATCAAATTTACTCAAATCCGATACCAAAATCTCGATCAAAATCTCAAAATTCGGCCTAAGAACGTTTCTCACTTTTTTTCCAATTTTCATCCCAAATCCAAAATTAAATGATAAAATTAAGCATAGATTAGTGGGAATTAATCATAAAGGATATAGGAATCATTACCCAAAAACTTCCTTCGAAAATCTCTCCGAATTTCACTTTCTACCGAGCTCTCAATCAAATTTTGAGTTATGAACCAAAAATCCTCGATTTTGAACTTTAAATCTGCCCAGTTATTTCCTTAATCGCGATCGCGAAGAAAAACTTCGCTGCCTCATAATTTTACTCTACGCGAATGCGTAACCCCTCATGCGAATGCGATGCTTTAGCTTCTCAGACCTACGCGATCGCGATTGACCTCTTGCGATCGTAAAGGGTAACACATGACTCCACAGCTGCCTCCTTTCTTCTTTGCGAACCCGGCCTAGCCCATGCGTTCGCGATGCATAACCTGATGAACCTACGCGACCGCATCCTATTCTTGGAGAACGTGAATAGTTAACCCAGTTGGTCTCCCAATTGCTCTACGAGATCGCGAGCCTTCTCACGCGATCGCGATGAAGGAATTCAGCTGCTGAACACCAACAAAAACTGCCAACTCCTTAAGACCAAAAATGACCTGTTGAGCATCTGAAACACACCCGAGGCCCCCGGGACCCAATCAAACATACAAACCAATCCTAAAACACCATACGAACTTAGGCGAGCCCTCAAATCACCTCAAATAATGCTAAAAGCCCGAATCGCCCTCCAATTCAAACCTTAAGAACTTGAAACTTCAAAATTCTACAACTGATGCCGAAAAAGACCAAACCACGTCCGATTGACCCCAAATTTGGCACATAAGTCGTATGCAACACTACAGACCTACTCCATCCTCCGGAATCGGATTCCGACCTCGATATCAAAAATTCCACTACCGGTCCAACACTCCAAAATTTTGACCTTCGCCATTTCAAGTTTAAATGAGCTACGGACCCCCAAAATACATTCCGGACACGCCCCTAAGCCCAAAATCACCTAACAGAGCTAATGGAATCGACATAATTACATTCCGGAACCATCTTCACACATTTCCAACTACGGTCCAAATTCTAAGACTTAAGCTCTTATTTAGGGACTAAGTGTCCCAAAACACTCCAAAACTCAAAACCAATCATCCTGGCAATTCACAATAGCAGAAACAGATATGGGGAAAGCAGTTAATAAAGGTTCGGGGCTCTAACTCTCAAAACGACCGGTCGGGTCGTTACATCCTCCCCCTTTTAATACAATCATTCGTCCTTGAACGAGTATAAAGACATACCTTAAGCTATGAAAAGATAAGGGTAACGACTGCGCATATCCCACTCGGTCTCCCAAGTCGCCTCCTTGACCGGATTACCCCTCCACTGGACCTTTACTGAAGTAATGTTATTTGACTTTATCTTTCTGACCTGCCTATCCAAAATAGCCACTGGCTCCTCAACATAAGATTGATCCTTATCCAGCTGGACTGAGCTGAAATCCAATACATGAGTCGGATCACCATGATACTTCCGGAGCATAGAAACGTGGAATACCGGATGAACTCCTGCTAGGCTGGGAGCTAAGGCAAGCTCATAAGCAACCTCCCCAACACACCGCAATATGTCAAAAGGATCAATGTACCTTGGGCTCAACTTGCCCTTCTTCCCGAATCTCATGACACCCTTCACAGGCGATACCCGAAGCAAGACCCGCTCTCCAACCATGAATGCTAAATCGCGAACCTTCTGGTCTGCATAACTCTTCTGTCCGGACTGGGCTGTGCGAAGTCTATCCTGAATCACCTTCACCTTATCCAGGGAATCCGGGACCAAGTTTATACCCAACAATCGGGCCTCGCCCAGCTCAAACCAACCCACTGGGGGACCGACCCCGCCTACCATACAGAGCCCCATACGGTGCCATCTGAATGCTGGACTGGTAACTGTTATTGTAGGTAAACTCCGCAAGTGGCAAGAACTGGTCCCATGACCCTCCAAAATCCATCACACAAGCACAGAGCATATCCTCAAGAATCTGAATCGTGCGCTCGGACTGCACGTCTGTCTGATGGTGAAAGGCTATGCTCAGCTCCACCCTAGTACCCAACTCCTGTTGTACGGCTCTCCAGAACCGTGATGTGAACTGTGTACCTCTGTCTGAAATGATGGAAACTGGACTCCATAAAGGTGGACAATCTCTCTGAAATAAATCTCAACCAATCTCTCTGAAGAGTAAGTAGTCACCACTGGAATGAAATGAGCTGACTTGGTCTGCCGATCCACGATCACCCAAATAGCATTGAACTTCCCCCAAGTCCGTGGAAGTCCAACTACAAAGTCCATGGTGATCTGCTCCCACTTCCACTATGGGATCTCTATCCTCTGAAACAAGCCACCAGGCCTCTAATGCTCATATTTAACATGCTGATAGTTGAGACACTTGGCTATAACCCAACTATGTGCTTCTTCATCCTCCTCCACTAATAGTATTGTCTCAAATCTTGGTACATCTTCGCGGCACCCAGATGGATGGAATACCGCGAGATCTGGGCCTCTTCAAGAATCAACTCCCGATGTCCATCCACATTGGGCACACATATCCGGCCCTACATCCTCATCATGCCATCATCACCAATAGTCACATCTCTAGCATCACCTCGCCGAACCCTATCCTGAAAGACTAAAAGATGGGGATCATCATACTGGCACTACCTGATACAATCATAAAGAGAAGACCGAGCTACCACACAAGCTAATACTCGGCTCAGCTCTGAAATATCCAAACTCACGAACTGGCTGGCTAAGGCCTGAACATCTAATGCTAAGGGCCTCTTTGCTGCCAGAAGATATGCCAAACTCCCCAAACTCTCTGCCTAGTGACTCAAGGTGTCAGCCACTACATTGGCCTTCCCTGGGTGGTACAATATAGTGATATCATAGTCCTTAAGTAGCTCCAACCACATCCACTGATGCAAATTAAGGTCCTTTTGCTTGAACATGTGCTGGAAACTCCGGTGATCAGTGTAGATCACACAAGGAACACCATACAATTAATGACGTCAGATCTTCAAGGCGTGAACAATGGATGCTAATTCAAGATCATGGACAGGATAATTCTTTGCATGCACCTCCAACTGTGTGGATGCGTAGGTAATCACCCTACCGTCCTGCATCAACACCGCTCCACGGCCAATCTTCGAGGCATCACAATAGACAGTGTAAGACCCCTAACCTATAGGCAATATCAATATTGGGGCTATAGTCAAGGCTGTCTTGAGCTTCTAAAATCTCTCCCCACACTCCTCGGTCCACCTTAACGGAGCACCCTTCTGGGTCAGCCTGGTCATGGGTGCTGCAATAGATGAAAACCCTTCTACAAATCGACGCTAATATCCCGCCAAACCAAGGAAACTGCGAATCTCCGTAGCTGATGATGGTCTAGGCCAACTCTGCACTGCCTCCACCTTCTTCGAATCTACCTTGATCCCATCACAAGACATTACGTGACCTAAGAATGCCTCTGAATCAAGTCAGAATTCACACTTAGAAAATTTTGCATACAATCTCTTCTCCCCCAAAGTCTGAAGCATAGTCCTCATGTGTTGCTCATGATCTTCCCGAGACCGGGAATATACCAGAATGTCATCAATGAAGACAATGACGAAAGAATCAAGTTAAGGTCGAGACACACTATGCATCAAATTCATAAAGGCGGCTGGGGCATTAGTCAGCCCAAAAGACATAACAAGAAACTCATAATGACCGTATCTGGTTTTGAAAGCAGTCTTCGGGATATCCGGCTCCCAAATCTTCAACTGATGATAGCTAGAATGCAAGTCAATCTTGGAAAACACCCTGGCACCCTGTAACTGATCAAACAAATCATCAATACGAGGCAATGGATACATGTTCTTCATTGTAACCTTGTTCAGCTAACGATAATCAATACACATACGCATAGAACCATCCTTTTTCTTCACAAACAAGACCGGAGCACCCCAAGGTGATACACTAGGCCTAATGAAACCCTTATCAAGCAACTCCTACAACTGCTCCTTCATCTCCTTCAACTCAGGCGGAGCCATACGGTAAGGAGGAATAGATATGGGCTGAGTGCTCGCCAATAACGCAATGCCAAAATCAATATCTCTGTCGGGTGGCATGCCCGGAAGATCAGCTGGAAACACATCAGGGAAGTCCCTCACTACCGGAACTGACGTAATTGTAGGGGTATCGATATTGACATCTCTCACATAGGACAAATACAGATCACAGCCCTTCTCAACCATTCGCTGAGCCTTAAGAAATGAAATGACGCGGTGGGGAGTATACTCTAAGGTACCTCTCCACTCTAATCGTAGTAAGCCTAGCATAGCCAGCGTCACGGTCTTAGTGTGACATTCAATAATAGCATAATGGGGCGACAACCAGTCCATGTGCAAGATAAAATAAAAATCTACCATAGTGAGCAGTAATAAATCGGCTCTGGTCTCAAAACCACTAAGAGCAATAAAACACGACCGATATACGCGATCTACAATAAGAGAATCTCCCACAGGAGTAGATACATAAACAAGGGAACTCAAAGAATCCCGAGATACCCCCAAATGTGGAGCAAAATTAGAAGACACATATGAATACGTAGAGCCTGGGTCAAATAATACTGATGCATCTCTATGACAGACGGGGTACACGTGATGACAGAATATGAAGCAACCACCTCTAAACGGACTGGAAGGGCATAATACCAAGCATGGCCTCTCCCTCTAGGGCGAACTCGACCTCAACCTCGAGCTTCTTGAGTAGGTGGGGCGGCAGCTGGGGCTGGAAGCATGGCCAGAGGACCCGGTGGAGCACATGGTGGTTGAGAAGGCTGTGGAGGTGCACCCCTCCTGAATTTAAGGCAATCCCTAATCATGTGATGAGTATCACCACACTCACAACAACCCCTCGGAGGACGTGGTGGCTGAGACTAACTAGGACATGGCCTACTGGACTAGCCGGTAATAGCACATCGAGCAGGAGGCACACTGGATACTGGCGGTGCATAATAAGGCTCCTGAGGTCTAGGAGCAGCTGGAACACCACTGACTGCTGGAAGAGCTGAATGAACAGGGCGACTCACAAAACCCCCCTACCATGGTGTGTGGCTGGTGCACGAGCTCCTGAAATATGACTAGTATCTCGAGACCTCTTGGCCTCTCTCTCCTCTCTGTCTTGGGCAAACATGCCCTCCTCTCTCCTGGCAATGCTCACGGCCTGCTGGTAAGTGATATCCATCTCTAACTCCCTGGCCATACTGGTCTGATTACTGGGGTGGAGCCCCTCAATGAATCGACGAACCCTCTCTCTGACTGTAGCAACTAAAGTCGATCCATGTTGAGCCAACTCACTAAAACGGACTGCATACTCCGACACAGTCATAGCACCCTAGCACAGCTGCTCAAACTCTGCGCGCCAAGCATCCCTGAGGCTCTGAGGGACATACTCACGCAAGCACATCTCTGAGAACTGAGTCCAAGTGAGTGAGGTTGCCACATTTGGACTACTCATCTCATAGGCACGCCACCACTAATATGCCGCTACCCTCAGCTGGAAAGCGGTGAAAGAAACCCCACTCGTCTCCACAATGCCCATAGTGCGGAGGATACGATGACACTCCTTAAGAAAACCCTGATCATAATCTAAAGCAAGTCCACTGAAAATGGGTGGGTAGTACTTCTTGTACCTCTCAAGTCTGAGCTGCTTTGCCTCAGAGGCAGCTACCCTAGTCTCATGGTGAACCTAAGCCACTGGGCATAGGAATGAGCTCTGGGCCTAATCCACCTGGACCCTCTGCTCAGGAGTGTGGGTTGCGGGAGTCTATGCCCCTCCCCGACCTAAGATATAGTAGGAGCTATCGGAAGCAATCCAGCTTGAGCCAAAGTGATGAACATGCTCATGAACTGAGCCAAATTCTCTTGGAGGGCTGGAGTAGCAATAGGAACCTCCGGTGCCGGCCCTCTAACTGGAGCTGCTGGGGGCTCCTCTATCACTGCTCGCACAGGTTCTTGAACTTCACCATGCGGTCGTCCTCTATCCCGACCCCGGCCTCTGGCGGCTCTGGCATGGGGCTAAGTTGCCTGATCGTCGGTCCTCCCGGTACGGGTCCTCACCATCTATGAGAAAGAATATAATAGAAATTTTTAGAATTTGAATGTCAATAACTCGGACGACGAGGAAATCAAATATGTATGATTGTTATTAATAGTTACATAGCCTCCCGGAGATAAGTGTGGACGTCTCCGCACCGATCCACGATACTCTAATAAACTGGCATGTGAGTCACGATGCCTATGAACCTAGAGCTCTGATACCAACCTGTCACGACCTATTTTACCCCTTCAAAAGGCGTCATGACAGAACCTAGTCGCTACGACTAGGTAATCCTATTAACATTGAAACAACCAAAAGTAAAGAAGAATAAAACCGACTAATCTTCAAAATTACTACATAAAGACAAAAATGTCGCTCGGCATATACAAGTAAAACCAATTTACCAATTATACACATCACTTCCCAAAACCTGGAACCATGAGTCACAAACTCTATGAAATCTATCTATAGTCTGCTATACAAGAGTCTAAGAAGTACAGAAGGAAACAAATAAAGATAGAAGAGGACTATAAGGATTTGCGAACGCGTGCAGATATACCTTGAAGTCTCCGGTGGTTGCTGCTGCTGTCTAATACTGAGGCAGACGAGAAGTACCTGGATCTGCACACAGATATATGTGCAGGAAGGGCGTGAGTACACCACAATGGTACTCAGTAAGTTCCAAGCCTAACCTCGGTCGAGTAGTCACGAGGTCAGGTCAGGGCCCAACCGGTATAAATATAATGAATTAAAGAAGTAAGAGACATATATTGCAGTAAGTAAATTACGGAAATCTACGGTAAATAGAAGTCAAGGAAGTCCTCAGCTCAAAATAAAGAATAACAACAGGGGGATCTCCCAGGTGTCGTGCCCCTCTTTCTCGCGAAATTCAATTTCGACACGTGACAACTCTTTTAAAGAAGGTGTTAAAAGAGAGAGTCGCCACCTAACAAGTTTGAGGTACATTAGGGCACCAATTTTCAAATAACTCTGGTTTAACCAGTTTGCGTCACCAAAGATCGGGTAAGGGCTCAAATTACCTCTAAGAGAAGGTGGTAGGCACTCTTCGAGGTCCATAACTGTGGGTCCCGGTCGAACTTGAATTATATGAATTAGTCAAATAGTTAGAGAGAAAAACAAGAAATTTGAAAAAACATCATTATTAGAAAGTCCTTAAGTAAACACAGATAATTGGTTTAAAGACAAGATGGGTGGTCCTAAGTTTTTTAGCCTAAAGGATCATCCCGTGCAACATAAATAATACTTCATAACTCCCTCGAGGTGGGGTGTTACTCGTATTATTCAGCGGGCACAGACTATCATCTCTTGCTATCCGATTACTATCTTTACGTTTTTACCTAAAACGCACTAGTTTATTCTAAATTGTGCCTTATGCGTGCACTACCAGTCCCATGCCTATGCCTAGGAGGCATTTGAACCTCTATTTTGGATGGTTTCTAGACTTAGCTTAGGCTGCTCAGAAATGATAAAACTAGGCAACATACAAAACAAGTTGGACTTCATGTAAAAGAAATTAAGGGCTCAAGTTAGCCTCCACACTTAGACAACAAATGCACGCGAACAAATTTTCACATTAAGCGTTAGACAATTTCATGATTGAGGCAAATTAAAGCCATTAAGCCCTATAGACATGGTTTCCATATGACCTGTGCAGTAGTTGGTAGTGATAACTATTGAAAATACTCAGAATTACCCAGTTTGATCCTATAGGCATGCTTTCTAATAGCGGCAGAGTGAAGCAATGAAACAGTGTTTAAAAGTTCAATATTAACACATTAAGGCGAGTGGTATTACCCTATAGGCAGGATTTCTAACGATTAGCGATTGAAACTGATTTTTATACTTAACCCCTATAGGTATTTCCCCTAAGTGAGCAATTATAATAACAACAGCGAATTAACCAATCAAAGTCCTATAGGCATGATTTCTAGATGAAAATTGGTATCTAATGAATATGCTGCAATTATGCAAATTGGGAGATTTGTCATTTTATTTCCTAACAAAACATATAGGAGTAGAATATGTTAGACGAATTAAGCACTCAGGTCATATAGGAAGGTTATCTAACGACACATAGTAGCAGAATATGTTTGAGCAAATTAACACCTATATGCAGGATATCTAACAACACATGGTAGCAGAACATGTTTGAGCAAATTAAACACCTATAGGCAGGATATCTACCTGTTTCATGGAAACCTTATAATAGACCCATTTTCCAAATTTTACTAACACCCCAATTGTTATTACAACATTATTACAGGCCCAACGAAATAAATTACAAAGTTACAAAATAACTATAGTGGGCCTAAGACATGCCCAAAGTATATCAAGCTCAGCCAGGCCTTCAATTTCATATCCGACAGGCTTCACCATAGCCTAGAAGTCATAGCCAATAAAACCTAGAAAACAATCTTGATTTTCACAAAATAGCCAAAACCCAATAGCCAGAGCTGATCAACAACCATTTACACAAACCAACTGGTTTATTCAGTAGGTGAAAAAGGAGGGGCAAAGTTGAACAATTAGGACAACGTGGCCCAAAGAACTTTAGACCCTAGTGTGTCAGAGTTCACAAGGGTCTCAAAATGGACCCCGAGCAGTGCTCACACTAGGGAGGTTGATAGAGAAGATTTGGGGGGGGGGGGGGGGGCGGCTTGGCTTTCAGCCGGCCCAGAATTAGACTCATAACAAGAAACAATCAATGAAAATAGTAACAGGTTTGGAAAAGCATTTGCAAACACTATAAACTAATCACATAATGAACTCAAGAAGCAAACTAACACATTGGGCAGGGTGACATATGATAAGAAACAAAGAGCCCGGGATTGCAAAGTCAACAGGCAAGGGCATTAGACTAGTAAAACCAAGTAATGCAACCAGTGTAGAACTTAAAAGGATCAGATTATACCAAATTCAAGATTAAAAGTATAATACAGACATGATTAGATATCATAGAGGGCATCAGTCAAGGAGTATTAGTTTAAAGGATAACAGGTTGTTAGAGGTGCAAAATTGGACATGGCATGAACACATAGAGTGGCAACTATAGTCATATGAGCATACTACACTTAGAGTAAAGGTCATAAACAAGTTATGGCATGCTAATAACATGAATTAATTACTAGAAGTTCAGAATTAGGCAGAGAACATGGATTTAACCATATAATCAAGGCAGAACATTCGACTTATCAACAACACCAAACTAAACATGCTTCATTCTGTCTAAATTAACTAAGTTAAGTGCAAAGACATTTTTAGGCTGGCAATTATAGGAAGAATCACACATAAAGAGAGTCAAGGGAATACATTAAGTCGAGCAGTTTCAAAGAACATGCTAACATAAGAGAATAAACATTGCGAGGGTTTAGAAACAAATCAGTGATTGTTCAATAAACAAGAAAAAATAGCAGTAAGGACCCATAGTCTCAAATGTGTAAAGTTCCCAAGGGTTTCAAGAACCCAGGGCAGTGCTCAAAACCAAGAGATGGTCAGAAAAGTAGAAATTCGATGGCCTTGACTTTTAGCTGGCCAAGAGCCAAACAAAACAGAATAGTAAACAAATATAGACTAGAAACCCCAATTTTTATTGAGAGCTTTTAGTGACTTTTTCGTCTGTCCAAAGAGGGAAAAGGGAATAGGTTTATATAGTGGTAAATATCAGCACATAAGTAAGGAAATACAAATGATTAGACCATAAAAGGAAAGAATAATACATAAATCAATTTAAAATCAAATTAGAAGAATCAGCCGGTAAACCCGAGTTTTTTAGGAAAAATAATTATCAACGGAATATACACAGAAACGGTAGCATTGGACGAATATAGACACAAATAATACACAAAATCAAAGATTCGAACCAATTTTGGTTCAATTTGAAGAGATCTGTAAACCCTTGTTTTAGGGTAAGTAAGAATCAACAAACAATGCACAAATATTCATACTCACAATAGAACAAAGGATGAACATAGACAGAGTAGCAAAAAAGATAAATGATTTGAACCTATTTTTGTTTGATCTTGTGGAGATCTGCTTTCCATGTTTAGGCAAGCAGTATAGAAGAGTAACCAATACCCGGAGGATGTCATATATGGGAAGTAGTAGCCATAGAATCCCATATTAGACGGGATTAGAGGAGGATCTAGGGGGCGGCGGCTAGGGTTCTTAGGAGGAAGAAGGGAGGTGAGGGATATTAGGGTGGCGTACGGGGGAGAATGGGATTATGGTTGGGGTTTGGGTTAGTTTAAAGGGGAGGGTTTGATATGGGCCGTTGATCTCAGAGATCAACGGCCACGATTAAAAGGTAGGTGTGTCGGGTTATTAGAAACAGGTCACAACCGGGTTAGGGGTTGGGTTAATTTGGTTTGGGCTGGGGGTTGTTTTGGATGGTCCGAAAATAAGTTCAAGAGTGGGCTAGTTTTTAAATACCCAATATTTTAGCAAAACATAAATTATAAAAGTAATTAATAAATAAAAAAATATTAATTGTGCACTAAAATGATTAAAAATAATAACCTAACATTATAAAAATATAAAAAGTTATTGTTTGCATAAATAATATAATTATACATGAATATGGCTATTATTGCAAAAATATGCAATTAGCCTAAAAATGCAAATGAAATTATTAAAAATGCAGTAAAATATTTAAAAATATACATGTTGGTGTAAATGATAATTTGTGATGATTAAATCATCATAAGAATAATTTGAAGGATAATTATTGGATATTTATACAGTAAAATGTAGAAAGAAATTGATTTACAACAACAACAACAACCCAGTATAATCCCACTAGTGGGGTCTGGGGAGGGTAGTGTGTACGCAGACCTTACCCCTACCCTGGGGTAGAGAGGCTGTTTCCAAATGGCCCTCGGCATCCTTCCCTCCAAGAACTCCCCACCTTGCTCTTGGGGTGACTCGAACTCACAACCTCTTGGTTGGAAGTGGAGGGTGCTTACCATCAGAGCAACCCACCTTGTCACAAGAAAGAAACTGATTTGAAGCCTCTAAAAACTTTGAACAATTATGAAAAAATGCTTGTATAGGTTTATAAACTAAATGATAATGCAAATATACTATTTTGAAAGTATATATATATATTTTAAAAATATGATTGAAAAATTGGGTATCAACAGCTGCCCCTCTTTGCCCGAAAATGATGAAAGAGTTGTCGTGTAAAGAAATGATGACCGATTTGGACCGAATGGGGTGATTTGAAAAATGGATGCCGAACTCCGGTTTCTGAGTTGCCTATATATGCTTGGTTTTACAGGAATCAGGCCGTGTGTAGTTCTGGATCCAGTGGCGAACTAAGCCGATGGAGTTTTTGTAGGAATGGACTGGTTGTTCTAGATAGGACGATATCGGAGTTGTGAATGAATGTACCTTGGAACGGTTATGGGTATTGGAACGGCTATCAAGTGAAAATGGGTAACGGATGGTGGTTGGCTATATTTGAAGTAGTTACAGGGTGTGAATATTGAACTGAAACTGCAGCGAAGATTCCTTCCGTTAGGAGAACGGTTACCTCTTGGATTACCTGCAAAACTTAAACACAATGCATGTAGGTGTATATTACGGTAATTTAAACATGATGCTAATTCCCTTTGGACCATGAAAGTTGTCTTTGGATGATGGGGATGATGTCCTTAGACCATGATATCATGGGCCATGAATTGCGTGATAAGGGATTCGCAGGACATGAAATGATGTTCTTGGGCCATGAAAATGGTGTCTCTGAACTATGACGCCTTTGAATAATGATGTGAAATATTGAAAGATCCTCAGGCCATGGCATGGTGTCTTCCGACTATGAGGATGATGCCTTCGGAATATGATGCCTTTGGACAGAATGGCGATGTTTCAGCCCATGAGATGCAAAGACATGATGTTTGGTCATATGCGAAGCGAAACAAGACAGAGCTTAGTCTTGTGTAAGATCGGGGGCAGAGCTTAGCCCCGATAAAAAATAGAAAATAATCTAGATTTCAAGTAGCATAGCATTTGGTGTTATGCAAGGAAAGACAGAGCTTAGCCTTATGCAATTAGGGAGGCAATGCTTAGCCTCATGTGAAATGGGAGACAATGCTTAGTCTCATTCAAGGAGGAAGCAGGGCTTAGCCTTATGCAAGATGGGAGATAATTCTTAGTCTCATGCAAGAGGAGGCACGGCTTAGCCTCCTGCAAGTGGGAGACAATGCTCAGTTTCGTGCAGGGGAAGGCAATGTTTAGCCTTATGCAATTGAGGAGGCAGGGCTTAGCCTCATGCAAGCGGGAGACAATGCTTAGTCACATGCAGGGGAAAGCAATGCTTAGCCTTATGCAATTGAGGAGGCAGGGCTTAGCCTCATGCAAGCGGGAGACAATGCTTAGTCACATGCAGGGGAAAGCAATGCTTAGCCTTATGCAATTGAGGAGGCAGGGCTTAGCCTCATGCAAGCGGGAGACAATGCTTAGTCACATGCAGGGGAAAGCAATGCTTAGCCTTATGCAATTGAGGAGGCAGGGCTTAGCCTCATGCAAGCGGGAGACAATGCTTAGTCACATGCAGGGGAAAGCAATGCTTAGCCTTATGCAATTGAGGAGGCAGGGCTTAGCCTCATGCAAGCGGGAGACAATGCTTAGTCACATGCAGGGGAAAGCAATGCTTAGCCTTATGCAATTGAGGAGGCAGGGCTTAGCCTCATGCAAGCGGGAGACAATGCTTAGTCACATGCAGGGGAAAGCAATGCTTAGCCTTATGCAATTGAGGAGGCAGGGCTTAGCCTCATGCAAGCGGGAGACAATTCTTAGTCTCATGAAGGGGAAGGCAATGCTTAGCCTTATGAAATTGAGGAGGTAGGGCTTAGCCTCATGCAAGCGGGAGATAATGCTTAGTCTCATGCAGGGAAAGGCAATGCTTAGTCTTATGCAATTGAGGAGGCAATGCTTAGCCTCATGCAAGCAAGAGACAATTCTTAGTCTCATGCAGGGGAAGGAAATGCTTAGCCTTATTGAGGAGGCACGTCTTAGCCTCATGGAAGAAAAGATAATAAGTGATAGAAGAGTATTTCCTTAGCTGAAGATATGTTTGCGTTTGACAGCTTTGTCATTATGAAGATAGTTATTCTGATGTGTACTCGTATTTGCGAATATTCCTTGTTCCTACATCGAAAGAAAAATCGTGAGTTTTACGGGGAAGGTTGGTTCGTGCCTTTTCCTGCTTGCTTTGCTTTGCCTTGTTCTGTATCGAGATCCTGCTCAAGTTACTATGGGTAGCATTTGGCTTCTCATAAAAAAGAGTTTTCGAGAAAATATGCGTGCATTTGATGAATGTAGTTATTTAAAACATAGTAGTATGCAATATCAAGTAAGATGAACCAATGACTGTGACACTTTTATAGACATTGCAAATTCCTTGCATTGGAATTTTGAGGGTCCTCCTCAAAATTCTGCCCCAGTTTAATAGGCGATTCTTTGACCGTTCTGTGTGTGACGAAGTTGACTCGACTTGCTCCAGAATTTTGAGGGTCCTCCTCAAAATTCTGCCCCAGTTTCTGATTGTGGGGATAATGAAAATTTTATTGAATTGTGATCGAATCCACAGGGCTGCCTACATATCCCCTCTTAAATGGGAATCAGGTCAAGCGTAGTTCAATTACATCAGATGAAGAAATGCAAACAATCTAAACATAATATCTTTTGACTGCGTCTGAGTTGATAGGTTTTGGCCAAATTTCTCTGTCCATTTCTACGAGAATGAGTGCTCCTCCCGTTAGTACTCTGTGCACCATGTAAGGCCCTTGACAATTGGGTGAAAATTTTCCTTTGGCCTCATCTGGATGCGGGAAGATCCGCTTTAGCACTAGCTGTCGTGGTGTGAACTGTCTTGGTCTGACCCTTTTGTTGAAAGCTATAGACATTCTGTTCCGATAAAGTTCACCATGGCACACTGCATTCATTCTTTTCCCGTCAATGAGAGCTAATTGCTTGTAGCGACTTCTTATCCATTCTCCATCACTGAGTTCAGCTTCTTGTATAATTCTTAAGGAAGGAATTTCGACCACGGCAGGAATGACAGCTTCAGTACCATAGACCAGCAAATAAGGAGTTGCCCCGGTTGATGTGCGGACTATGGTACGATACCCAATAATGCAAATGGTAATTTCTCATGCCACTGCTTGTGATTGTCTACCATCTTTCTCAATATTTTCTTGATATTCAAGTTGGAGGCCTCCACGGCTCCGTTTATTTTAGGCCAGTATGTTGTGGAATTCTTATGCTTGATTTTGAATGTTTCGCACATAGCTTTCATTAAGTCACTAATGAGGTTAGCGGCATTGTCGGTGATGATGGGGCACCCCGAATCGGCAAACAATACGATCTCTGACAAAATCTGCGACGACTTTCTTGGTTACAACTTTGTAAGATGCAGCTTCAACCCATTTTGTGAAGTAGTCTATGCCACTAAAATGAACTTGTGCCCGTTTGAAGCGGCCGGCTCGATTGGACCGATGACATCCATTCCCCAAGCAGCGAAAGGCCAAGATGCACTTGTTGCATTGAGTTCATTCGGTGGAACCCCTATCATATCTGTATGTATTTGGGACTTATGACACTTCTGGACATACCTGATGCAATCCGTTTCCATAGCAATCCAAAAATATTGTCTTCCAGTATCTGTTTGGCTAAAACGAAACCGTTTATGTGTGGTCCGCAAATTCCAGCGTGTATCTCTTCGAGCAGTTTGGAAACTTACTTGGCATCAACGCACCGTAATAATCCTAGGTCTGGAGTCCTTCTGTACAGAATTCCTCCACTTTGGAAGAAATGGTTGGATAATCTTCGGAGCGTGCGTTTTTGAGTATGATTTGCGTGCTCCAAGTACTTTCCTTTTGCCAAGTATTCCTTGATATCATGCAACCATGGATTCCTATCTATTTCTTCTTCAACATGAGCACAATAAGCTGGCTGATTATGAATCCTCACCGGAATAGGGTCGATGAAATTCTTGTCCCGATGTTGTATCTGCGAACTCATTTTGGATTCTCGAGACATGTCTGAACTCTATCTTTGTGAACCTCTTCATCGACTCTCGCACATGATATAGATAGGGTAATATTTTGGTATTCTTTATAGCCCATTCTCCTAGAACCTGATGTACCAGAAGGTCTGAATCACCAATTACCAGCAATTCCTGAATGTTCATGTCAATGGCCAAATTGAGCCCCAAGATGCAGGCCTCATACTCTTCCATATTGTTGGTACACGGGAATCTGAGTTTTGTGGATACGGATAATGTTGACCTGTCTCTGATACCACAACAGCTCCAATACCCACTCCTTTGCAATTTGCAGCCTCATCGAAGAACATTCTCCAACCGTTGTAGGTTTCGGCAATATCTTCCCCTACAAATGATACTTCTTCAGCGAGAAAATATGTTTTTAGTGGTTCGTATTCTCCACCTACAGGATTTACTACCAGATGGTCTGCTAATACTTGTCCCTTAACCGTCTTCTGAGTCACATTGACGATGTCAAATTCACTCAACAGTATCTTCCATTTTGCCAGCTTCCCTGTAGGCATAGGTTTCTGGAAGATGTACTTCAGAGGATGCATCCTTGATATGAGATATGTAGTATAGGCACAGAAATAGTGCCTCAGTTTCTGAGCTATCCATGTCAAAGCACAGCAGGTGTGCTCCAGCAAAGAATACTGTGCTTCGTAAGGTGTGAACTTCTTACTCAAATAGTATATGGCCTGCTCTTTCCTCCTCATCTCGTCGTGTTGACCCGAGATACAACCACAAGCTCCATCTAGTACGGACAAATAAAGTAGCAGAGGTCTACCAGGTTCTGGCGGAACCAGGACTGGTGGTGTGGACAAATATTCCTTAATTTTGTCAAAAGCTTTCTGGCAGTCTTCACTCCAACTAGTTGCGGGATCCTTCTTTAACATTTTGAAAATTGGCTTACAGATCACGGTCGATTGTGCTATGAAGCGACTGATGTAATTGAGACGCCCCAAGAAACTCATCACGTCCTTCTTGTTCTTTGGAGGTGGCGAATCTTGGATAGCCTTGACCTTTGATGGTTCTAGCTCAATTCCTCGACAGTTGACGATGAATCCTAACAACATTCCGTTAGGGACACCGAAGGCACATTTTGCAGGATTCAATTTCAAATTATACCTCCGAAGCCGATCAAATAACTTTCTCAAGTCTGCTATGTGGTATGTACCCTTCTTGGATTTGATTATGAGGTCATCCACATATACCTCTATCTCTTTGTGTATCATGTTGTGGAAAATAGTTGTCATGGCTCTCATATAAGTGGCCCCAACATTCTTCAGACCAAACAACATCATTTTATAGCAGTACACCCCCATGGTGTAATAAAAGTTGTCTTTTCGGCATCTTCTTCATCCATCCAGATCTGATAATATCTCGCGAAGCGATCCACGAAGGACTAAAGTTTATGCTTGGCACAGTTGTCGATCAGTATGTGTATGTAGGGTAACGGGAAATCATCTTTGGGACTTGCTCTGCTTAAGTACCGATAATCGACACATACTCTCACTTTCCTATCCTTCTTCGAAACTGACACGATGTTAGCCAACCAGGTTGGATATTCAACCACTCTGAGAACCATAGCTTTGATCTACTTGGTGACTTCTTCTTTGATTTTTAAACTCATATCTAGCTTGAACTTTCTGAGCTTCTGCTTTAACGGCGGACACATTGGCTTGGTAGGTAGCTTATGAGCCACTATAGATGTGCTCAAACCAATCATATCATCATAAGATTATGCAAAAATATTCTCATATTCTTTCAGGAAATGGATGTATTCTTTTTTTTCTTATGGTGACAAGTGAATGCTTATGCGAGTTTCTTTGACTGTTTTGGAATCTCCCAAATTGACTATCTTGGTTTTGTCCAGATTGTACTTAGGCTTGTTTTCAAAAATTTCTACTTCTCTGACGATCTCTTCGGGTATTATATCTTCTTCTTCTATTTCCTCTGAGTCACTATCCTTATGTTGTGTTGTCTCATTACATGTCACAGTAGTAGGTTCATCAAGATAAATAATAATAACGCTGTAGAAAAGTTTAAAGGATAATAATAAATAATAAAATAGCAAATCATTGATAAATATCAAAATATCAAACAAAAGTGATTTTAATGATTCAAACAATTGTTTCAAAGCGAAAAAACAAAATACTGAAAAATGTCTTAAACATGCTCCTAAATATTGCTTTCAAGGTAAGTGATGCTAGTAGCCAGGCTACCCCGGAACTCGGCGGGCCCTTGATGGTGTGGCGGTCCAAGTCCTAAGAACAGCTCCCTTCTCTACCGTTTGAATGATGAGGCCTTTCTCCTCCTCCTCCTCAACTACTACGTTGCAGTCCATATCTTCATCTTCCAAGAACAGGCTCTTTAAACCAGCTAGAATTTAATCTTCTTCAGATCCCCACATCATATCGGCCTTGTGGAAGGATTGGCTCAAATGTGGTATCGATTTCTCAAGAGGGTAATAAGGACCACGCCATGGTGGCGACCAATTCTGATACTCGTACCAAATGTACTGATATCCCAGTCCAAATGATATGCCGTGACGTTTTAGCTATATTGGTTTGGCGATACCCTGGAGATTCTTACCGATCCCTTTAACAGGTTTATATCCTGCCCATGTCGATATGCTCTCTACTTTGCTACTCCACCATTTATCCTTATCGATCGTGTTAACATGCTCAATGCGATGGTAAGTCTCTCCACTCAACTTCCTTCTATTCTCCACAACCGGAACAATATGATTGGTGTAAATACGGTTACTCCCGTCTCCATGAATGATCACTTCTTGATGGTTCCATTCAAACTTCACAGCCTGATGCAGAGTAGAGGCTACAACCCTAGCAGTATGTATCCAAGGTCGTCCCAACAACATATTGAATGAGGCAGATATGTCGAGCACTTGGACTTCAACATCAAACAAAGTTGGGCCCATTTGCAAATAGAGGTTGGTTTCTCCGATCGTGGCCCTTTGAGATCCATCGAATGCTTTCACGTTCATAGTTCCTGCTCGTATTTCATACAAACCTTTACCCAATCTCCTCAAAGTAGTCAATGGACAGATGTTGAGACTTGAACCCCCATCTATCAAGACCTTGGCATTGAATTTGTCGCGCTGCACTATGATATACAGCACCCTATTGTGACTCAACCCTTCTGGTGGCAATTCATCTTCATGGAAAGTGATCTTATGGCTTTCCAATACTTGTCCTACCATATTGGCCATCTCTCCCCTGGTAATGTTGTTGGGTACATAAGCCTTGTTCAACACTTTCATCAATGCATTCATATGTGCTTCAGAATTCTGCAGTAGTGATAGAATGGATATCTGAGTAGGGGTTTTGTTCAGATGATCAACCACATAAACTCTCTTGCTTGCACCTTTCTCCAAAGATCATCCAGGATGGTTCCAATGATAGGCTATTTGGAAGCAGCTTCTTTACTTGTTCCCCCCAAATGCTCGGACATGTAAACCCTACCAGTTCTGGTCATACCTTGTGCTACACCAGTTTCTTCTATTTTCCCTTTCCTTTCCTTCTCACTTCTACAACGTAGTCCCAGGGTATAGCATTACATTTGAAGGACGGTGTAGGTACTACCATCACGGTGAATGGTGTGGTCACTTCTACTTCGAACGGGGCTGGCGTGGCTGAGGGCTTTGTTACTTCAACCTTGAATGGAGTCGGTACAGCTACCTCAACTTCAATCGGTGACTGTATCTGTACCATAATAGGTGTGAGAGTGACTATAGGTATTTTAGGATCATCCCCTTCCCGAATGAGTCTGATTAACCCTTCCAGATCTTATTCTTCATCAGTTTCTATCACATTTACCCCCTCGCCCCTGTGATCCGGGAGGGGATTGTTGCAGACATTAGGTGCAACCTCCTTTGCCTGTATAACCTTGGTGTAAATCAGTGTTTGGATCTTGTCCTTCAGAGTGTGACATTCATCAATAGCGCGACCCTTCATGCCCGAATAGTAGGCACACGTCTTGTTTGGATTGACCCACTGAGAGGAATTTTCCATGGCAACAACGGGAATGAGAGTGACATAACTGGCATCTTTCAATCTCTCGTATAAATGGTCGATGGGTTCGGCAATAGGAGTGTATTATTTGGGCGGTCTACGGTCAATATTTGGCCTGGTTTTTTGGTAATTTTGGCGGGCTAGTGGTGAGTGGTAATATGCTGACTGAGTGTTGTAAGTATGGTAAGCTGTAGCGGGTTGTTGATATCTGGGAGGTGAAGGCTGATATGTGGGTGTAGGTGTTTGGTATGTGAGAGGAGACTTTGGACCTTGGGCTACTATCACAGCCCCTACTTCCTTCTTTTTAGATATAGGGACTGCAAGGTTTTGTTCGTAACCTGGAGTGCCTCGAAATTTATTACCATCCCGCTTTTAATTCCTTCTTCTATTCTTTCTCCTATTTTGATGATGTCGAAAAATTTGTGGTTTTCAATAACCATCAACCTCTCATAATATTGCAGATCCTAGGCTCGGACAAAGAACTTGTTCATTTGCTCTTCTTCCAGTGCTGTCCTTACTTTTGCAGCTTCTGATCTCCACCGAGTAGCATACTCGCAGAAAGTTGCTGTTGGCTTCTTCTTAAGATTCTGAATATAGAAGACGTCTGGTGCATTCTCTGTATTAAATCTGAACAAACCATAAAATCTGATGTCATGCTTACCCAATTGACCCATTTCTTTGGATTTTGACTGATGTACCAGGATAGGGCATCTCCAGTGAGGCTCCTCATGAACATCTTCATGCGGATTCTTTCATCTTTACCAACTCCTACGAGCTTGTCGCAAGACATCCTCAGATGTACTTTTGGATCACTTGTCCCGTCGAACATTTTGAACTTAGGAGGTTTGTATCCCTCTGGTAGTTCTACGTCCGGCTGAATACACAAATCCTCATAGTTCAAACCTTCAATACCTTTACCACCTTCAACACCTTGGACTCGACTTGTAGACTTCTTAAGTTCTTCTGCCAAGTTCTTGATGAGCAGGTCCTTCTCGGCAAATTACGGTGTATATAGGGTTTGTTGTGAAGTGTGGGGTAAGGTTTTCACGTATATGGGGTTACTTTGGTGGACTCTAGGGATTTGGATGTAGTGGTGATCATTGGTTAAGTTTTGGGGATTAGGAGTAGGTTGTGGTCCCTCTTGAGGAGTATGGTAGGTGGTAGTTTGTGGATACTGGGTCGGATGATGATGATGCTGTGGAGGATTTGGTACTGGTGGAGGATTAGGATTTTGGCGAGGCGTGGCATATTGATGAGGTGCGGGAGGATTTCGTGGGTGCTGGTTTTGTGTGTTTTAAGGAGGTGTTGGGTTTCGGGCATTTTGTTGGTTGATGTCGGGAACATTCGCGGTAAAGGAAAGGTTTGCCAAGTTACGGACCTGCTCAAGTTCCCCTTGTAACTCCAGTATCTTTTGTTCTAACCGTAAAACCAAGTCATTCTGTGCCGGAGTACTTCGACCATCTGAAGTTTCGACATTCTCGGCGTGCGTAGCGTTGTCTTTCGTGATACCACTCATATCGTCCATCTTAGCTTTTCCTTTGTTGCTAGGATCACTTGGAGGAGGAGGAGGTGGAGGACCTCTAGATCTGGTATGATATGCCGATGATGCTAGTATGCACAAACCAACCTTAGGGGATGGGAATAAACAAAGAAAAGAAGAAAAACAAAAGCTAAATAAGTCAGTAAGGAGTATGAAAAAGATATTTGCGGTATTTAAATACGTATTGCGGAATTACAAATTTGTGTCCTAATTTGGGGACCTCATTGTGCCCGAGGTATGCCTAGCGACATGTAGATTTGGAGAAAACTTAATGCCAATAACTGCGTCATTTCGTTAATATGATAAATAGACCAAATCTTTACTAAAACGTCAATAATTATAAAGAGTCTTTAGTGGCATATGCCTTATTACAATCGAAATCTAAAAGAAATCTAGAAAATAAGTAAAACAACATTCCTAATCTACTTGGTCCCAGAGGGACCTTCCCAAATCTTGGCCTTCTTTGCCCCATCAATCAAATTCCCTAGGTCGCGCATGTCTAACAGCAGGTATTCCCTTGCTAGATGTCCTCCTTCATTGCACCCTACGTTCTAACAATCCGAGATCCTTTTCCTTGTCTTTCCCTCAAGCTCCATCAACCCCTACTCCAAATACTTCAACTTCTCTGTTGACTTAGTGGAGATTCCCCTCCATTCGTTGATTGCTTCCATGTACACTTTATGTTGTTCCAAATGCCTGGCCTCGGATTCAAAATGCCTTTTGCGCAACCTCATGTATTTGACTTGTGCTTCAGCAGCGTCGTCTATGACCCTATTCCTCAAATCAACCACTGGCTTGACCTCTCCCGCTATGTCATCGACCAACCATGATGGGTAGAAGTACACATGTCCAGCATGATACCGATCTGGCTCGATGGTATCTTTCTCCAAAGCAATCTTTTGATGCCACATGTGCTGTGCCTCGAACTTGAATGGAATGGCATTCCAGGAAGTCTGCTTTATAATGAACCATTTTGGAAACTCGTGGTATAACCTGTTTTCTCCTAGCTTGCCTCATGACTCTGATAGGAGCATAATGATTCCACTCAATCCGATTAGCACTAGATGAGGAACATCTCTCGACCTGATGATGAATTCACTGCTAGGGAACCACTTGATCATCCAATGTACCTTGTCATGAGTCAAATTGCTAAAGAAATGTACCCGGCTCACAGCGTTTCCCGGTTGTGCAAACCCGTCTAGGATAAAAGTCATCCTCTTCGGATGGTGATAAGCTATGTGGTCATTCCATGGTCGTCGCAGAAACTCTTAACGGTATTCTCCTCTCTGAAGGTGTTCCAACAACCATATTTGCTGCAGCAGATTGCAACCCTCAAAATGCCTATACCCCTTTTTGAAACGGTCTAAGGCTTGGTACATCTCAGCCACAATCATCTGGACAATAGTATAAGTTTGCCCCTCAATCCCTTCCATTAGGGTCTTAGTGACTATATCTAGGCGAGTGTGGATCATTTCTCCTTGTATTGGAAATACTAGCATCCCCAAAAAATAGACAATGAATACAGAAATCCGGCGGTGAGTCCAAACCAAAGAAGTGATGGCAAACTCATCATGGTAAAGGCGATATGACTTGTTGTGCCCATAACGCTCGTAAAGGAAATTGAATGGTATGTAAGATTTCTTCAGACTCACTAACTCATTATTTTTCTTGAAACCCATCATTTTTAAGAAACCTCGAGAAGTGCGGTTTTCCGGTACCAACAAACCAGGGCTATCCCATGGGAGCCCAGCGAAGCCTCCTATTTCCTCTAGTAGGGGAGTCATTTCTATGTCCCCAAAATGGAAGACGACTCTCTTCTCATCCCAGAACATAGTGCGGCCTCAGTTAACTCATTGTTCAGTTGAATATATAACAAGGAAGGTAAATTCCCGAGGACTCTTTTCACATGATTTTTGTCACTTGGTGAGAGGTATTCCCACCAATCCAGCAGCAAAGGCGAGATATTTCGAACCATACTGAACCTGGGGACTTCGTGCCTTATTTCTGCAAAACAAATAAAGTTAGTCCTTTCCCCCTCCGGATTTGACCATTTACACATTAACGATTAGCATATTGGCACGTTTTCTCCAAATAATGCACATATCGTGATTGTGTCCATTGGGATTATGGAAATCCCAACGGACTTTGGACAAGGTTTGCCTTAGCGGGTTATTACACGGACATCGTTCTAACCCATACTAGGTTTGGACATGATGCATGCACAGTTAATATTAGAGTGGGGAAGAGTCTAGACCAGTACCCTCACGTGGACAACTTGAGAGGGAAAGGCACGGAACCGTCGACTGCACCGCTGATCGACTAGTTTTACCGCAAATAAGCCTTTCCAAATATACGAAGAGTGTGGACACTCATCAAGCGCCGCTATGGTATTAATTGCGCACGAGTGGAATATGATGTCGAGCATGCTTTATGCAAATATAAAACAACACATTGTCAAGTATTTTGCATGATGAAGACAATAAATGCAGTATTAAATGAAACGTAAAGACATAAAAGAAAGGAAAACAAGGAAGAAGTTAGTTCGCATAATGTGGAAATTGTAATAAAGTAAGCAAAGGAGTAGGGGTAGGGAGGAACATGATGTAGCAATTTAAAAAAAGACTTGGAGCAAGCAAACATGACTAGAAAATAGAGGAAAATGCATATTGTAACCAAGTTAAGCAGAGATTTGCATACTAATACAAATTCAAATAAAGGGAAAATAAGGGAAAGGGTGTGCATGTAACAATAAAAAACAAGGAAGCACGTTTGTTAAAGAAGACTAATTCATATAGACCAAGTTTGCTATGGTAAGAGACTAAACTATCCCCAGCAGAGTCGCCATGCTGTCGCGCCCCTCTTTCTTGCGAAATCGGGTTTTGACATGTGACAACTATTTTAAGGAAGGTGTTAAAGGAGTGAGTCGCCACCTAACGGGTTTGAGGTGCGTTAGGGTACCTATTTGCAAATAACTCTGGTTTAACCAGTTTGCGTCACCAAATATCGGGTAAGGGATCAAAGTATCTCGAAGAGAAGGTGTTAGGCAATCTTCAAGGTCCACAACTGTGGGTCCCAGCCGAACTTGAATTATATGAATTTGTCAAATAGTCCGAGAGAAAAACAAGAAGTTTGAAAAAAAATCATTAGTAGAAAGTTCTTGAGTAAACACAAATAATTGGTTTAAAGACAAGATAGGGGGGGGGGGGTCCTAAGTTTTTTAGCCTAAAGGATCACCCCATGCAACATAAATAATACTTCGTAACTCCCTCGAGGTGGGGTGTTAGTCGTATTATTCACCAGGCACAGACTATCATCTCCTGCTACCCGATTACTATATTAAAGTTTTTACCTAAAGCGCACTAGTTGATTCTAAATTGTGCCCTATGCGTGCACTACCCGTCCCATGCCTATGCCCAGGAGGCATTTGGACCTCTATTTTGGATGGTTTCTAGACTTAGCTTAGGCTGCTCAGAAATGATAAAACTAGGAGACATACAAAACAAATTGGACTTCATGTAAAAGCAATTAAGGGCTCAAGTTAGCCTCCAAACATAGACAACAAATGCACGCGAACAAATTTTCACATTAAGCGTTAGACAATTTTAGGATTGAGGCAAATTAAAGCCATAAACCATATAGACATGGTTTCTATGTGACCTGCGCAGTAGTTGGAAGTGATAACTATTGAAAATACTCAAAAATACCCAGTTTGATCCTATAGGCATGCTTTCTAATAGAGGCAGAGTTAAGCAATGAAACAGTGTTTGAAAGTTCAATATTAACACATTGAGGCGAGTGGTATTACCCTATAGGCATGATTTCTAGATGCATATTGGTATCTAATGAATATGCTGCAATTATGCCAATTGGGAGGTTTGTCATTTTATTTCCTAACAAAATATATAGGAGCAAAATATGTGAGACGAATTAAGCACTCAGGTCCTATAGGCAGGTTATCTAACGACACATAGGAGCAGAATATGTTGGAGCAAATTAACACCTATAGGAAGGATATCTAACAACACATGGTAGTAGAACATGTTTGAGCAAATTAAACACCTATAGGCAGTATTTCTACCCGTTTCATGCAAATATTCTAATAGACCCATTTTGCCAATTTTACTAACACTCCAATTGTTATTACAACATTATTACAGGCCCAAGGAATGAAATAAATTACAAAGTTATAAAATAACTATAGTGGGCCTAAGACATGCCCAAAGTATCCCAAGCCCAGCCAGGCCTTCAATTTCATATCTAGCAGGCTTCACCACAGCCCAGAAGTCATAGCCAATCAAACCGAGAAGACAATCTTCATTTACACAAAATAGCCAAAACCTAGTAGCCAGAGCTGATCAGCAGCCATTTACACAAACCAACTGGTTTATTTAGTAGGTGATAAAGGACGGGCAGAGTTGAACAATTAGGACAAAGTGGCCCAAAGAACCTTAGACCCTAGTGTGTCAGAGTTCACAAGGGTCTCAAAATGGACCCCGAGCAGTGCTCACACTAGGGAGGTTGGTAGAGAAGATTTAGGGGGTAATTTGTACCTCCTAGTTGAAGTTATTGATTTGTACCTCTAATTGAAGTTGTTAG